>PVJX010004102.1:62315-99066 GCA_004027295.1 Dolichotis patagonum | reverse complement strand
CAGAGCAGTCAGCCAGGCCCAGCCGAAGGTCTGGCAGAGGAGACAGTAAGCCAGCCCCTTGCCTTGCGTCCCCAGGAGGTCCCAGGAGGGACAAGGACAAGGGCCCACCAGGAGGCCGACAGAGGGGAAAGCCAGGCAGACAGAGGCGGAAAGCAACTGGGAGGCTGAGTCACTGTCTCCAAAGGCAGGCGGCAAACGCCTGGCCACTGAGGACCTGGTCTCTTGCTGGCAGCCCCAGGTGGCCAAGCCCAGGCGGGGACAGGAGGTCGCGGGGAGCTGCGGGGGAGGGCGCTGACCCCCACTCTGGTCCTGCCCGTGGCTTTGTTCCGCCCACAGCGCCTGCTCCACCATTTCTTTTCTGAAACGGCTCTTTGATGCAGCCCCTATTCAGGCCCAGTGACATGAAAGGGACACTGATGCGGCGCTCAAAGGCCAGCAGGGAGGTAACATTATCTCTTCCGCAGACTCCAGTCCTCCCGCGGGGAAGGGCTCCCCGGCTGAGGAGAGGAGCACATCTTTCCCCTACTAATTTCCCATCAGATATTAATCTGAGAAGGGGAATGTGAATTAATACCTTAATCTTGTAGGTCACACACAGGTCACCATCATCGCCATGGAGACAGGCAGGAAGCTGACCTCCTGGGCCCAGGGAAGCCGGCTCTTGACAATTGCTAGGGACTCAGCAATTCCCAAACTGTCAGGAATTCTGAATGAGATGGACACCCAGCGCTTCCCTTAAAGGGTACACATCCCGGATCCCACGGAAGTTGGAGTTAGCCAGTGTCCTTGGGTTGCCACTTGGGGCTACTTGTCTCCATGTAGAATATGCTGCAGAGCTTGGGATGGGGCTCAGGGAGAAGTGGCTGCCTGGCAAGTGTGAGGCCCGGGGTTCCATCCCAGCGCCAGGAATAGTAATACATAATAATAATGTTAAGCAAATAAGCAAATAGAATACCCAACACTAGGGGCATCAAACAAACCCGTGTGTTCACAGTGGAATAGCATGTGAGCATTCCAAACTGTGCTTCAGGAATATTCCACAGTGGGCAAAGGGTTCACCAGGCACCACCAGAGAGAAAGGTTTGATTGTGGAACAGTAGTGCAGGACGACTTCTTGCAGGATCAGAGCTGGGCCAGCATGTTGGCGCAGGCACAGAAGAACACACGGAGGGGCCTTGAGGTTCCAGCGTCAGCCCTTGCAAGGCAGCAGGGTTGTGTGCAGCTATCTTTTGTTCTTTCTATGTCTTTATATATTTTATCGTTTTCTACAAAGTGCATTACAGTATTTCCTTGAGTGACAGAATTTTGGGATCTGCCCAGCACATACTAAAGAAGCCGTCCTGTTAGAGAAAGTGTACCCTTGTCTGTGGATAGAGCACAGCCAACCCCAAGACATCACTTGTAACTGCTTTTGTAAGAGCTGAGCCAGTTGCGTGTCAAATCTGCTTTCTCCTGCCAGTTAGGCCTGATTCGCTCTCCTCTGGGCACCAGTGTCCGAGGCCGGAACTCTCACACACTCACGGGCAGGAGGTGACTGAAGTTGCCCTGGCTGGCTCTCAGTTTGCTGTTGTCCTTGGCATTTGGGGAGCAAGAGTTCCAGCCTGTGGGGGAAGAAAGAGAGGGAGGGTGAGATGCCCCCTGAACCTGAGGCCTCTATGTAGCTGCAAGGGGCGCAGGACAGCGAAGCTGAGGAGTCAGACGACCTTAGTTCATGAAAAGACAAGGCTGAGAATATCAGAACGTGCACAGGGCCTGGGCTCCATCCAGATCCAGAAAAGATGAGACTATCACTGCAGGAGATGGGGTGGAAGAGAAAAAACTCACTGAACAATATGAAAGTTAAAATTCTGCTGGAATCTCACACCCTCCACAAACACGTCGTTAAACTGCACCCCCCACACTATGCAGTGCACACACACAGTGTTGTTATGTATGCACACCTGTACTTGTGTGTGTGTGTGTGTGTGTGTGTGTGTCCCCTCACAGATGCACACTCCGGGACACCTCCTGTTTCCACACAGCTGCTGGGGCCAGTGGACGGAGCTCCCTGGTGTCTGCCAGGTGCCCATGTGTGTGGCTGCAGGACCCGCAGGGGAATGCAACTGCCCCTAGTGAAACCAAAATTGGCCTCAGACCCCCAGGACAGAGCAGCCACAGGGCGCATGTGGTGCCCTGTGCAAGAGAAAACAGTTGAACAAAGAACAGGCCAAGCAAAAAGAAAACCAAGGCCTCTACTCTTTGCCTGGAGCAGTAAAGGAACCCTGCTTCCCTAAGCCTGATCGACGACTCAGACCCAGCCCAGAGCCCTCTCTGCATCCACACATAGCCCCTCTCGCCCAGCACCAGCCCCAGCCCCAGGTCCCCCAGCCCAGACTCTGCCCTCTGTCTCAGGCGCACCACAGCCCACTCCTCAGCCTGCAACGCCGATGTATCTGCCACCCTCTGCTGCCTCCCAGTGGGCGGGAGCGAGACCAGGCCTGGCTTCCCACACCGTGCGGGGTGGCCAGCTCCTACCTGTCCCCAGCACACAGTAAATCAAACTACCCTACCCCTCTCCCTACCTGTACTCCTCACATGATAGACAGCTAAGTTAGGTGGAAAGTTGCAGGCAGTCAGACAGGGCCGGGCCCTGGAGGCGTCGGTGTGGAGGATGAGAACACAGCACAGCTGGGGCTGGAGGCGCATCCACTGAAGGCCAGGCCTCGAGATAAAGAGGGAACGACCAGGCCTGCACGCCCCCCAGGGGAAGGTTATAACTGCTACCACCTGGTCCAATAAAGTCTAGAGAGACATCGGTCACCCAGGTGGGTGACGGGACCTCCCGATCAGCCCTTCCTAAAGTCTCGGTCCTTTACGTGTGCACTTGCTACATGACCTGCTTCCCCATTGGACCAGTATTAACTAAGTGGTTATATTTAATGTCTTATTGGTTGATCATGCTTTTGTCCCATGTTGTATCCATCTCCTGATTTTGCTCTCTAAAACTTCCTCTGAGAAGTGGGCTCACTGGCAACCCACTTTCGGGTCCCCTCCTGTCTCTCAGGAGTTATTGCTCTTAATAAATTTTTCCTACTCTTTTTTTAATCGGTACCGGGGATCGAACTCACGACCATGTGCTTGCGAGGCAGACGCTTACGCCACTGAGCTACATCCCCAGCCCATTTTCCCTACTCTTAACCTCCATTGTTCCTTAGAGTTCATTCTTCAGTTTTGGGGGACACGAACTCTGTGTGTCTGACACTAGAAGGTCGGGAGCAATAACATTTCCCTGGCATCACTAACACAACCAGCCAGAAGGCACGGCTCTCAGGGTGCATTTTTCCTCGTCACATCACTGGGGTGAAGAGAACTAACCCAGAGCCGAGAGTGACAGAACCTGTGGTCCCCGCCGCCTCATCTCATAACAGCCGAGCTGAAAAGGTTCCACCAAATGCTCCTTCAGGAGGCAGAGAGGACCAGAGAGCTGTGCTCTTTCTGGACACCCTTGAGGACAAACCCCAGGAGACAAAGTGCAGGACCCGTTAGCCTGGGACACAGCTAAACTGCAAGGAATTTCTGGTATAAAGTCCTCTCAAACAGCACGTAGGCTAGACCTTGATTAAAACTGCGTTGCTGTGCATCTGGAAAGTCAGCTGTGCCCGGCTTCTGGTTTAGGGAGTTGTTTGTGTGTCACCCTGCAGTTTTGAGGTTTGTTCCTGGAACTGTGTCCTCTCCTAGAAGCTCAGGCCAGAGCAGGTCCTGCACTCGCAGGAAGCCATGTGTGGGTCTGCAGTCCCACAGGGCCTCCCGCTCTTGTGAACCCCACTCGTCCTGCACAGGGGTAACACAGAAGAGACTCGCCAAGTGGCATGGTGGAGCTGGGTTGGAACCCGGGTCAGCTCCAGAGCCGGACACTGACAGAGAACTGCACAGGTCATGGGCACGGACAGGACATGCTCCTTGCTGGGGGGACATGACCTGGGCAGAGTCAGCACAGCCCTAACCACAGCCCCCAAATGCCAACTGCAGAGTGCAAAGGCCCAGCGCCTCCTCTTCGCTGGGAACAAAGCCAGGCATCTCTCCTTCCACCTCCCCCAGGGTGGCGGCTTCAGCCACATCCCAGCGGGTGTTGGGACCAGTAGTGGCTTTGCGCCTCCCCAACAGGGCCACCTCCCTCCTCTGTGTCCCCAGAGTCTGCAGCCTGCCTCTCCCCTGCCTTCCTATCCCCTGCTTGCCACAGCCCTGCTCCCTCGTCTTGCTTTCTGCCCCACCCGGCAGACCCTGCAGCATGGGTTCAGGCTGTGGCTGACATGCAAGGGAAAGCTTCCGCCCTCAGGCAGAGCAGGGCCCGGACAGAGCTGCGGAAGAGGCCCAGCTCCACCCCATTCTGCTGCACTGGGGGCTCCCCTGGCTCCCCTGCTCCCGCCCTGCCCTGGGAGGCCCTGAGCCACAGCCAGGAGGCTGGGGAGACAGCGATGGTCAATGCCTCAAGAGCAAGCGAGCAGGGAAAGAAGTAACGGTGATGTCCAGGGTCAGAGCGCCCCTAGGTGTCCCGGATCTGAGACAAGCGTTTGAATCAGCTGTGACCCAGGGGAGACACTGGGCACCCTCTCGTCCTCCGTCCCTAAGCTATGGTTTACTCTGGCTGCCTTCCATCCAAGCCGTTTGAAGTTTGGAAAAATGCGTTTGAAGAGGGTTATAAAAGAGACATTGCGTTTGGAGGCAGAAGAGATTAGATGATGGATAAGAACTTCAATGAAAAGAGAGAGATTGAGATAAATTTCAGCCGAGTGACTCCACTGGTAATGACCCGCCTGAGACAGGAGCCCTGGAGAAAGGCCGGTGACAAAGGCGAGGCTGGTGCTGGGAGGTGGGGTCCTGTCCAGTATCCAGCATGCAGCTGCCGGCACAGGGCTGAAGAGGACCTTCGGGTCCCCGAGTCCACCTGGAATCACAGGAACATGGGCAGCCTTTGTCTCGAGTTCATGCTTTTTACCCACTAAGTGGTGCCTTTCAGACAACAGAACCTAGAGATGTGGGTGAGGGGAGAAGAGGAAGAGCCAGCTGGACCACATAGCCCTTGCTGCAGAAGACACCGTGAAGTGGTCGGGAAGACCTAGCCTGAGAGCACGTGGTTGTGGAGCCCAGGCTCCTAAGTGAAGATTAAGGGGCGGGTCTGGACCCGGAACGGAGCAGTGATGGGGCCCTCACATCCGGGCAGGGTGCAGGCTGCCCGGCCTCAGCCCTGCGGGACCTTGGTGTGGTAGGCGCTCTGCCCGAGCCAGGCTCTACCTGAGTTGTACCCAGGGCAGCTTCCAGACGCCCCAAGCTGGGACGGTGGGGTTGGGTTTGGCCCAATGCCACCTGCACACATGTTTGGAGGCTGGCCTCAAGGCTTCTCAGCACCATGAACTGTAACCTAACTTGTGTGTAAACAGACCGTAACCTACCCAGGTAGCCAGTACCAGGCCTCAGCCAATCGCAAGCCACCAACCATCCAAACCACATCCAAGCAGGACAGAGGGAGCTGTGACCCCTGGGCCATCTGCTGCTCTCTTCCCTTCCTGGGGTCACTTGCCTTCATTACCAGGCATGGAATGCAGAAGTCTGAATGCTTCGGGCCTGGACTGCTGCCTGGGTTTAGAATTGCAGTAGAAACTAGTTAAGAACCACAAAACTAAAGTGGTGAAGATTTTCTCCAAGCAGGAGCTCCTCTTCCTCCACAAGCCGGCAGACAGCCCCTCCTGGACCCCTCGCCAGGAGTCTGGGGAACCCCTGAGTCTAGGGGAGACAAGAGGTGCAGGGAGAAGGCAGCCAGCGCTGCAGATCACAGTGGGTCCCTGGACCTCTCCCACCAGCCCTGCTCCCTCTGGAGTGACTGGGTGTCTGCCTCCCGATCCCACCCCTATGTCCAGATCCAGCCTGCTCTGCCTTTGCAGGCCTCTGGGGCCTGGGCTCTGAGGCAGCAGGGCCCCTGCTGAGTGAGCCTGGACAAGCAAGGGGCCAAGCTCCCGGCCCCCGGGGCAATCCAGCAGACGGGGCGTCCCAGGCTACGACCCCAGCCCCAGCCCCCAGCCCAAGCCCAGGTGTCCTCTTTCCCTGGGTGTGATGGGAGCACACTACTTGCTAAGCTCTCGTCCGCAGTGAGTGGGTGAGGAGGATGACAGTGGCGGTGGTGGTAAGGCTTTCCTCTCAGGATAGTGACAGTGACGCTCTCTCTGTGAAAGGAAGAGAAGACTGCTCAGAAATGAAGGGCTGGAAGGGCAGGGTGAATGTTGGAGACCAGGATGGGTCAAACCAACTGTGCACAGCCAGGGCTCCTGCAGTCCCGGGGCTTCTGCATGGGCTAAGCACTGCCTCAGAGATGCAACCTGGCCTTGTAGAGAGCTGGCCTCAGCCACACCAGGGCTCTGCGGAGACAAGAAAGGCTGCCAAGGCTGCCGGTGCCCTGAGCTTGCGCTTTCTTCCCACGAGGCCACCTCCGTCTCCCGTCCCTGCCTCCCTGCCATAGGGGACCTGGATGGGCCATGGGCGGCGGCTCTTTAACTCGGATTCATGCAGTATGGTGGCGGCTCCTTAACTCGGATTCATGCAGTATTTCCCTCCCTCCTCCCTTCGTCTACAGCCACAGGTGAGCACTGACCATGGAAATGTGGCTCTTCTCAGATAGCAACCACACTGTCTTCCTGAACATAGTGCTCTGCAGACAGCTTAAGCACCCCTGCCCCTTGTGGAGAACTTCTGCATACAAAGCCACCCACGAACATGCAGCTGTGAGAGCAAGAAAGTGTTACCGATGGCTCTCTCACCACCAGTCACCAGCTCGTGTGACATTTATTGGGGGGGAGGAGGCCAGGCTCCACTTCTCATGCCCATATGGTGAGATTTGGAGGGCAGGCGCAGAAGGGCATCAGTCACCAATCTCTATCCGTGAACCGCTAGGAGAGACGGCCCGCTCCGAGCCGGGTGTGGCGGAGTCAGAGCCTCACAGTGCAGCCTTGAGTTATGACCAGCCTGGCAGACGAACAACTCGGGTCGGAACCAGACTTTCAGTTTTAACTTCGGAACAAAGCCTTGAGTTAAAACTCCAACGCCGGCCGAGTGTCCTTCCAGATGGTCTCCGACATGGACTGCACCCTTACAGAGTTCTGCAAGGAACACCACAGCGTCCTTTCCTGCATGGGATTCACTGAGAAATCCCAGGCCAGCGTCTCCCTAAGGACCCTGAGCTCTGCCTGTTGCAGGAGGGAGGCCTTGAAGGCCGAGCAGAGGAGTCCGAGCCTCCAGCTGACGACTGGAGTCACAACCAGCCCTCAGAGCAGACTGAGTTCCTAAGGCGAGGTGCACTAAAAGACAAAAATACCCTCAAAGCTGGAATTTCACCAGGACAGACACTTCCCAGCGTGGGAAGACTGAAATGGGGCGAGAGCAGGCCCTGCACACTGCAGCTCCCGCCGAGCTCCTGAGGCTCGAGGACCCATGTTTCAGAAAGAGAACGTAGGTAACGTGGACTCCTGCAGCTCGGTCACCTTCACACCGGCTAGGTTGGGACATGGGGTCCTGCGAACCCAACTTACCGCACGGTGGCTCCCGAAACTACAGGCCAGAGCTCCAAGTTGCTTCCATCACTAATGCGTTTGGTAACGGTGTTATTGTTATTCTTCTAAATTTTTTTCAAATGTTCGTTTTCCTCAGCGTGTCTGTGGTACGTAATGACTGCTGTCACCGCGGAGAGCAGAGGATGGACAGCACATGATTACTCATTTTCCACCCCCACGCCCCCCTCCATCTCTTGTTCCCCTTCCCTTTTGCACAAGATCTGCCTCTCCATTTCCTTTTATCTGTATTTTACTCTGCTCTCGAATTTTTATGCTTTGGCTTTCTCTTATAAAAGAAACCACGTAGTACTTAAGCTTGTGTGTGATTTATTGCCGTTAACACCATGCTCTCATTGATTTTCCTACAAATACCTCAAATCCGTCCTTCTTTCTGGCAGAGTAGTACTCCAAGGTGTGAAAATAACACTTTTTTTGTTGTCTGTTGATAGACATATTGGGTGCTTCCAAGATTTACCTGTTATGAACTGTGCTGCTAAAAAGATGGGTGTGTGGGTCACTGTAGTACGATGTCTTTAACTCTTTCAGGAAGATACCTAAGAGTGGAACAGCTGGATCAAATGGGCTTTCTAGTTTTCATTTTTTGAGGAACCTGCATAATGATTTCCATAGTGGTTGCACCAGTCTGCAGTCCCACTAACAGAGCAGAAGGCCCTTTTCGCCTCACAGCCTCACCAGCATTTGTTGTTACTTGATTTCTTGATAGTGGCCACTCTTTCTGGAGTAAGTAGTCATGCTGAGCTATGGTAAAATACACATTAAAATGCTTATTTTAACACACAGTGCAGAGGCGTTAAGCCTCTTGTTGAGCAGCCCCCCACACACACACAGCCCCCGCCCCGGAGCTCACTCCATCTTACAAAATGAGGTCTGCACCTGTATAGCGAGCCCATCCTCATAACAGGCCAGGAAGGGTTATATTTGTGAACTCAGGAAGAAGTTACTGGAATTCTAATGAGTTAATTCCAATCTACCACTTCCAGTGCAACCAAGGGAAGAATAAAGATACTAAGACATAGATACAGTTGTGGGGAGCCAAGGGGGCCTCAGTCCAGCCGACATGGTGTTCACTGCAACAAAGGTCTCGCCCAGAGCCCCACCTGGGTTTTATTAATTCTCCATGAGGGGAGGGGCTCGGGGATGGGTGACAGTGAGAGTGGGGGGAAATATGTGAGCTGGCTGGGTAAGTCTGAAATCACCTCTGTGATATGCAGAGGGCAAGAAATGCAGAGAGAGCAATCTGCATAACACAGCCGAGGAGGTGGCTGATAATCTGGGGGTCAGTGCTTCAGCGCTGATGTACAACGCTCTTTGCCCTGGGAAGTCACAGCCTCTTTCGCAAGGTTCGGCTGCCTGGAGGACGGCTCTCCATCCCGCCCAGCTCATGTATTTGGGAGGTCGCTGGGCGGGGTAACACTGACCTGTTCTTTGCTTCAGAGATGACACGTCAGCTCCTCAGCCAGCCCAGTTTACATTGCTTAAAGCTAACTGAAGGGACAAAGAAATGGCCCGGCCAGCTCTGTGCATGTCGGTACATGGAGACAGGGCCAGGTTTATCTAAGATGGAGACGGTTGCTCTTCTTCACAAGGAGAGTCCCGGAGAGTCGTCCGGGTGGTTCCCCACACACCTGTTGGACAGCAGCTCCCCTCCTGCCTGGCTCTACCTGCTGGCAGCCCCTTCCTGCCATCACTTCTGTGCGCACCCAGGGCCTGCAGCGATGGAATCACAGTGTGTCCTTGTGTGTGGCTTCTCCACTCGGCAGGGTGTTGGCACCTGGCTCGTCCACGCTGCCCACGGCCAGAATGCAAGGCCGAGTGCCACCCATGTGAGGGTATACAGTGAGCTCCTCAGCACATAACTGTGTTTATGCCACGCTTTGTGCACCCATTCATCTGTCAATGGACTCTTGAGTTGCTTTTGCGTTTGCCTATGGAAAATCCTGCCCTGAGTGGGGTGAAACTATGTCTTCAGGACCTGCTTTCAGGTGTTGTGGTTATAGATTCAGAAGTTCCTTCCTTCCTAGCGGTCTTTTATAATGGCTAGAAAATTAATAAGAATGAACATGATTTATTCTGCACAAGAAAGCACGCAGTGACCTTCAGGGAAACGTGCGTGTACACATGCGGGCGCCTTTTTATACGTGGACACCTCTGTGAAGTGATGTCCAGCTATTCTCTGTCCTTTGTCTGCAGCCTTGGCTAACCTGCAGTTAAAGAGAACGCCCTTCCTTCCTTTCTACATTTTGCCTCCCATAGCAAGAACATTGTAGGTTAAATCCATCAGGGAAGTCAGAACTCTACACTCAATACTGTGTTCTCCTGCATTCTATGCCCTCTATAGTTTTTTAAATTGTAGTTAAATGTTTTGTTCTCTTAGTTTAATTGTTTTGTTTTATTCACTGTTCCATTTTGATTGGTTTTTTGCTGATATGTTTTGTTTGATTTTGTGTCTGAGGTCTGGACAGCAATTTTGATGATAGCAAGAGACATTATGGTAGCCATGGTTGATTTCCTAGTATTCTGTTTTGAAGTCTTACGTATCACTTTCACTGTTTTGCTTTGATTGGTTTCATTGTTTTATTTTGTTTGGTTTTATTCTTTAAAATAAAAATTTTCAAAAGCACTAAATTTTCCCTTTTACCATTTTTAGGTGTGCAGCTGAGCAGCATTAAGTATACACAGCTTAACACCTCACAAGACTGAAGCTCTGTCCCCCGTTAAACAACCGCCCACTCCCCCTTTGCAGGCAGCCACCCTTCCAGTTGGTTTCTGAGAAGTTGATTACTTAAGTGTCTGCTCAGGAGTGGGATGACTTTTTAAATTACACATTCGACTTAATCTCCAGCCCTGGATAGAGGTGTGTTTGGCCATTCACCACAGTGCACATTGCTTTGGCAAATTTGTTAAACACCTCTCCTGTGTTAGTGAGTTAAGCGTGATTTCCCAGAAGGAAAACTACTTTCTTTTAGCCAAATATTTGACAAGCAACTAAAGGCTTTATGACAGAGGCCAATCTATTTCAATCGATGAAGGGAAGTGATTTTAAGACACACCTGCTACCATCTGGGCTTCTTTGGTGGTGGATTCATCCTGGCCAGCACTGGCCTGGGCTCCTGTGCACCCATTCGTGAGGGTGAATGACCGAGTGAATGGATGAGTGGATGGAAGGAGGAATGAATGGTGAATAGGGGATGACTGAGTGGATGAATGGAGACATAGATGGAGGGTGGACGGATGGGTAGATGGGTGAGTGGAGGGGTGGGGAGTGGATGGGTAGATAAGGGGAGAGATGGATAAGTGGATGCATGAGTAGATGGATAGAGAGATGGTTGTGTGGATGGCTAAGTGAACAGATGAGTGGATGGAAGGTGAGTGGATGAATGTGTGGATGGAAGAATGACTAGGTAGATGAATGGAAGGATGGATGAGTGGGTGAACGGAGGATGACCGGGTAGATGGCTGGGTAGGTGGATGGAGATACAGATGGGAGAACGAATGGGTAGACGGATGAGTAGATGGATGGTGTTTGCACGCCTGTGTGATGCATGCACAGGTGGTACAGGCATGGGTGCATGCTTGGGTTTGAGACTGGGGTTGATGAGAGAACAGACATGAGAAATGCAAGGGCAAAAGGCATTCTATATAGCACCAAGATGAAGACTTGCTCACATTCCTTGATATTTGCCCCAGACTGTTTACTCAGCCAAGGTTCCTTGAGAGTACAAAGGTCACACAGTATACAAAATACTAATTGCCAAAGTTCCTGTCTTAGTCACTTGCCTCATTGCTGGGACACAATACCTAACACCCACAGCTGAGAGGTTTATTTTCACAGTTTTGAAGATTTCAGAAAAGTGGTAGTAGAGGGGCACAGTGGGGAGAATCAGAGAGAAAGGAGGGGCAGGAAGGACAGAAAACCTCCCAGGTCACAGCCCACCGACCACCTCTTTGAGCCAGTGCTCTCAGTGGCCGAACTCATCCACGGATGAATCCACTGATGAGCGACGCAACCCTGTGATTCAGTCACCTTCTGAAAGCCCTGAGCCCATGAGAGTTTGGGGGACTGCTCTGAATCTTAGCCACACGGGCTCCTTTCCAGCAAGAGCACCCCATGTAATGAGAGCTGCAAACAAGGCCTAAGGGATGGGCGGGGTGAGGAGTAGCAGCAGGGCAGGGGCCACTCTGGGCCCACGACGAATCGGGCAGCAATAATGGGAAACACCGACCGGGCCATCCTGATCCGGGAAGAAGCTGTGGATTTAGCCTAGAATTTCTTGGGTGGTAGGGGAGCATGGCGCAGGGAGAGCACGGGGTACAGAGCCCAAATCCAGCTCCAGTCTGCCACCTACCTGCTCTGCCCCAGTAAACAGCTCACTCAGTCTCCCGGGTGCCATAGCAGCTTCACCTGTAAGTGGGCAATAAAAACAGGCGCTAGTTAGTTGTCCTAGTGGACAGACGATGACGGGGAGGTAAAGCAAATAAAACTCCCAGTCAACCGGCTGTTGCCTTACAAATGCAAACCGTCAGAGCCAAACCTTCAGCTAGGCTGAGGACATGGAATTGTCACAAACACCCCCTCCTCGCCCACTCCCAAATGCAGAAGCTGTGACCCAGGGCAGTGACCAGGTTACATGTGTGCTGCTGTCAGACGAAGCCATGAAGGGCTGGACATCTGGTGGCCAGCCAATCTCCCCGTGAGCAGAGCAGCAAGGTGGACACTACCAGAGGACACTGGATTTCCAGCTCTGGCAAACACATGGTAGTGCTTTGTAAAACAGAAATGTCAGGTACAGACGCTGCTGCCTTGGAGAAGCCCTTGCACCTTGCCCGTCTGAGCAGACAGCATGTGCTGCTACTGCAGTGTGGACAGCTCCGGCCTCCGAGCAATGCTCTCTGGATCTCAGGATTGTCTAAAATAGTCTGGATTATAGTGACCTGAAAGCAACAATGGAAATAACTCTGCTCAACCCCACTGCCACCTAAAAAAGAAAGCGGGTACTAAGGGAACAAGGTAACTTATTGAGTTACACTGGGGATTCCAAGGCAGACCTTGTATCAAGCAATAAAGAAATGAGAATGGGGCCTGAGATCGTCATTTATGGATCCTTTGAGTGCCCAGATGAGAGAGAAGCACAGGAGGGCTGTGGCCACACAGCAGTGTCGCCTGACTCCAGGCCATGGGGAAGCAGTGCGCAGAGTCCAGTGCCAGAGGCAGGGTCAGGCTCCACCTTGAATCTTTGGGCACAATTCTCTTTTGGTTTTTCCAAGGCCAGATAGCAGGATGCAGCTGCAGAGAGATGAAAACGCGTGTCTCACTCACGGACAAAGAAATGGGGACCATCTCACAACCTCTGCTGGGGCCCTTCTCACCACCCCAGCTCCCGCTGTGCGTTCCTGCAGAGCCCCTTCCTGCAGGTTCAGCATCACCCGTGTTGTGCCAAGAAGGCCTGGGCCATCTGTCTCCACCATCACTCCTGACCTGGAGCTGACGAGGTGGTGTGAAAGCCCTGTAGGTGGAAATACAGTATTTGGGAGCAGTGCATTTGCTGCTCCCACAAGGCTTCTAAAAGCAAAGCGTGAGAATAGCATGAAGATCTGCATGAGGCGGTGAAGGGTCTTGGGGCTCCACGTGGCCTCTGGGGTGGGTGGAGTCGGTGCCGCTCAGGTAGAGCTGGGTGTCGCCAGTCACATATGAGTCCAATGCCCCCTTGGATCGCTGCAGGGAACAGTGAAGAAAAGGCACAACAAAAGCTTCTTGTGTAGAAATGAAGGGCTCAGGACATGCTGCAGGGAAGCCAGACCCTCCCCAGTCTCTGACTTTTCCTCCATGTGACAAGAAATGTTGTGCCCAGCATCCCAGTAATGGCCTCTTCCAATGTGACTGTCAGCATTAGGGTTACCTCACCCCAGGAGAGAACAGAAGAGGTTTCTCTATACTACAATAACCTCAAAATGTAATGTTTGAGGACTGGAAGAGAAGTGAAATTGAACTAAAATCAATACAGGAGTCATAACTCCTAAGTGTGTCCTGCATTGTGCTATGTATCAGGTACATGGTAGACAAGCAGGTCTTGTCTCACCCCGTGCTGTCACTGTAACACAGCGATATCACAGGGACAGCATTTTATAATTAAAAAGGTCAGAGATGGCGAATGCAAAGATCTTCTGCTTCCAAAACTAGAAGCTACAAGATCAGCCCTGCCCTAAGGACCTCACAGGCCGGATGCCCCACTCTCTGGGTCCTGTGCTCCCACTCCAGGTCTGTGCAGACTTGGGACAGGGCTTGCAGCCAGGGCAGGAGGTCTGATGGAGGAAAAGGCTGGCTCTGATCCACGCCCCCCATTCCCCAGCATGCATCTGGCTGGCCGGCTGAGCACAGGCACACCAGAAGCAGGCAGACCTTGCCAGAGCCAAGCTGGTAACTGGCACCAGGTGGACTCCTGCAGCCACACATCCGCCACCTGCGCTGGGCTCAATGGCAGCTTATGCAGCTTTCTCCTCAAGCTGCTGAGCTGCGTGTTCATCCCCAGCAATGCACAGGCAGAGCGCTGGGGCCTGTCCTCTCTGGAGAAGGAAATGCTGCTCCAGAGGTCGCCATGGATGACCTCTGCTCCCCACCTGGGCAGTGCATGCAGCCAAGGCTGAGAAGCCACTATCACTGCCCTCAGAGAAAGCTACAGAGAAAAGCGCTAAGCCACTGAGTGCCGTGAAAACAGAGACACAAATTGAAGGTGCAAGAGAAGGGAGAGAGACTCCCACATCGACCAGAAGCAGCAGCAAGCTCCCTGTACCATGGAAGCTGCCGGAGAGGGAAAACCAGGAGGCACGGGACAGGGAGCTCCAGCCTCTCCAGGAAGGAGAGAGCTCGCAGTGGTAGCAGCACTGAGGGGCTGGAGACCCACGACACCGGCTCTGCCTTCCTGGAGTGTGGGCAGCAGGTCAGTTGTCCCACAGAAGAGGAGCAGCAGAGAGCATGGGGCGCCATCTGGAAAGAACAGCACTGACGGTGGGCACTGGCAGGGAAGCATGGCCGGCCCAGGACAGGGACGAGGAGAGAGCCAGCAGACAGGATTGTAGAGCAAAGCCAGGGTCCCCACTGGGCCCCAGAGGCCTGCCAGGGCTCAGGGCACCAGGCCTGCATTTGCCTTAGCCTGGGGTCAGTAAGGAGATCCAGACCGTACACGCAGCTTGTCCAAAACAGAGCTCTACACCTGTCTTGAATCAACGCAACCACCCTCTGCCCAGTGGCCCTGACCAGAGCCCACAAGTCACCCCTGGAGTCCGCATCTTTTTGACACCCGGCCCCAACTACTTCCCATGTCATTGCCAGCCCCTGTGAGTTCTGCCCTCCCAAAGCATCTCCAGTCTGCCTATGTCTCCTTGTCCCCCGGCACTGCCACCTCAGGCCACTACAGCTTCTGCTGTCACTGGACACATTCCTGGGTGACTGTCCCAAACATCACCACTTTTCAGTCCATCATCCAGATTGCAGCTAGAATTGTCTCAGAAATGCGCATAGCTAAGTCATCCCCCCCCCAAACTTCAGGGGGTACCACGTGTTCAGCAGGAAATCTGGCCTTATCTTCCTCCCTTACTCCTGCTTCCTGTGCCTGCTCATCTCAGACAGATAATGAGTTTCTTCAAGAAGTAACATGTAAGCGTTCCAGTTTCCCTCTGTGAACGCATTTAGCCAGCCACACATTCGGTGACCCGGGACCCCGGCATTGGGGTTGCTGGTGGGTCCTCAGTGCAGGTTGGGGGTGTCAGGAGCCTCCTAGAAAGTGGTGGCAGGCTCCGGGCAGCCAGTAGAGCCCGTGGGGTCTCCCTCCATGGGGTCTCCCTCTGAGGCTCACAGGTTTTCTGACACTGTTACTTTATAACTAGGAAGGGAGGAGGGGAAGAAGGTAGTGAGTCTTCAATGTTTAAGAACACCGGCCCAACAAAATTTATGTGGACATCATAATTATTACTGTAGCGCACTAATAAACTTCATCCTGTCCTTTCTTGTCTGGAAGGACATAAATGTCCCCATGAAAGGAAGCAGATGTAGCTGCTTCAGCACCCCCAAAGGAACAGCCATCAAATATGCACCAGGGCCGGCAGGCGCTGCCAGGGCCGACACACACAGAGCCCCCTTGCCAGCTGTGTGGGGAGGGGCCACCAGCCTGCGCACCCCAGGAACAGCAGCCACCGAGGCTTGGAAACAGGCAAGAAGCTCCAACTCTGTTCAGTTTTCCCAGCAACCAAAAGCCCAGAGCAAAGGAGGGGCTAAGGGTCCAAGGGTCATCGGGAGGAAGCATCTCTGCTGACTAACCCAGAAGCCCCCCGAGTGGGTAGGAACCCGGCGGGGAGCAGGGCAGCTCCCCAAGCTCAGAGACTGCCGCTTAGCCTCGCCCAGCCAGGGTGTGCCCAGGTCGCACCTGGCCCAGCTCAGCCCTGCGTCCATGGTGGGCTACCAATAACCCACGGGGCCTGGCACATCCAGAAGAGTGCACCCCCACCCATGCATGCTAGCAGGAAAGAAGCCTGACACCCTCTCCCAGCCGGGACGGCTGTGTCATTGTCTCCTCCCCAGGCTCTTGGCTACAGAAGAACTGAGTGGCCACAGTTCTGTCCATTCTTTCCAAAAGAGGAGCAGACTTGTACTCCATTCTTTTCCTTACATGACTTCCCCTTCTTTCCTCCTCCTCTTTTCCTACCATTGCAATCAGAGGAGAAAGAAGGACTCGAGTGCTAGATGCCTGTAGTGAGACAAGCCAGCCCTCTGCAGGGGGAGGGGCCAGGGCGTAGGGCCCCCACCTGTGCCCCCCACCCCGTGCCCGTGGCTGGTCCAGCTGCGCTGAGGGGGGAAGGGCTGTCATCATGGGCCCCAGAGCCACGTGTTGACAGATGCCTTCATTCTTCCAGCCTGCCTGGCCACCAAGGGGCTGAACAATGGATGGAAACCAGCGCAGGAATGATGTTAATGAACTGTGCTCCATTCACCCTTGATGTACCCCAGTCTCCTGTCCCCTCCTTGTAGCCCAGGCTGGTCTTGAACTCCCACTCCTATGCCTTGGCCTCCTGAGGGCTGGGGTGACCATAGTGTGTCATCACACCCGGCCATTTACCAGTGTTGCTCCCATTTGTTCTTTAGATTGTTGGTCCTTAGGCACCTTTCAGAGGCCTGGACAAGAACACCTTATGTCCGATTGGTGGCTCTGCTCTCTACTTTTAGATTAATGTACCAGGGCCCAGAAAACAGTTTGAAAGTGGAATGTGGAATAGTGAGATTCAGCAAGCATGGGAGGGAAATGGGTTCAAGGCAGGCTGGTAATGAAGCTGATTTCCAGTACTGGGAAGTGGTGACCGCCAAGAACCAGAGCTTCAGCAGCATTAATAAGCATGTGGTCCTTGGGAGAGGGGAGCCAGGGTCTTGTGCCAGCCTGGGCCAACCAGGAGCTCCACCAGGTCAGGAAGGGGCTATGCTCTTCAAAACAGGTACAGACAACAAGCGCACTGGGAGGAAGCAGCAGGGACCCAAGCCCCCACACCTGTGGCATGAGCAGTGGGTGTAGAGAGCAGCTAAAGCTGGAAATTGATCACATATGTGGGGGAAGGCAAGTCCCCTCTGAGAACAAAGAGTGTCCAAGATAAGTCAAATGAACAAGATGCTTCAGTCCAGAGAACACCAAGCCCCAAGATAATCCAAGCAATGGGTTGCTAGACCCCAACCTGTCAAATGCATAAACACACTGCATTGGTTGAGCAGTTCCTTTTCTCCCATCCAGAGGGAAGCCTCCACCTGACCTGAGCTTTCTGAATATTGTCTCTTATCTTTATTTCTCCATCTTCACACTGTCCTTCCCGCCCTGGGAACTTTGAGAGCTACATTGAATGCAGCATGTTGGAGATGGGAACCATCCAGAACGTGTGTAGGGGCAACTGGGTCCAAGAAAGGGTTGACACACCATTTGTTTCCTGTTCCCCACCCTAGCTAAGTTGGGACACCCTGGGTGTCACCTCAGGGTAAAGGACCCTAAAGGTCAGATGAGCCTCTATCTAGGGTCAGAGAGTTCTGGGAGGCATGGGTTGAGCATCCCTAATCTGAACACCAGAAACCCAAAATCTGAAACCATTTGAATACTGACAGGATGACTCAAGGGGCAAATTCCACACTGGCCTCATGTGATGGGTCCCAGTCAAAACACAGATGCACTGAAAATACTGCATATAGGAGTTAGCAATAACTGTGGGCTGGGAGGAGAAATAAGAAACACCCTTCCTGTGAGCCAGCAGTAGCCATGGGCCAGGACAAGAAACAGGAAGCCAATTTGCCCTTCCCATGAGCCATCGGTAACTGTGGGCAGGAAGACAAAAAAGAAGTGCCCTTCTTAGGAGCTAGAAGCAGCCATGGGCCAGAAGGAGAAACAGAAAGCCTATTTGCCCTTCCTGTGAACCAGCAGGTATGTGAGCTGGGAGACAAGAAGAGCCAAGTGTGCCCCTCCACCAAGCAACTGGCTGATTCAGAGGAACACAGACTGAGTTGATAGCAACTGAGGTACAAAAGAAAAACTTAATGCTTGTATTGTTTGATTGACTTTCAGGCCTAAAGTCAATAGTCTGAGCATCTATTTAGAGAAAACAATATGCAATATAGCAACCATGCAGGATTTCCTTCTGTCTCATTTTTGAAATCCAATATTATTCTGTCTTATTTTGTTGTTTTATTGTTTTGTTTTATTCAATGTTTTGTTTTGACTGGTTTTATTTATTTGGTTTTGTTTGATTTTATTATGTCTAATGGTATGGGCAGCAATTTTGAACATAACAAGAGGCATTATGGTACCATTGTTGACGTCCTATTATCTTTTTTTGAAGTCCTATATCACTTTCACTGTTTTGTTTTGCTTGGCTTTATTCTGTTTTATTTTGTTTGGTTTTATTCTCTTTAAAATAAAATAAAAATACCACATACAATTGCCTTCAGTGTGTTTGCAAAGGTGAGGCCATAACCTAAGTGAATGCTGCATGTCCATGCCGAGTTTACATAGACACAGACATTTCCCCATGCCCTGGCAGAGCCTTGCACTGCTCTTTCCAGAGAAGAAACTGGAGCCCCCCACCCCAACCCACATCCAGTGACCCAGCTTTAAATAAGAGCCATGTATTAGCTCAGGGGATCAAGAAGCTGCAAGCTTCCACCTGACATTCTTGTGACATTAAACCTTTACAGCAAGAGATGGCTTCTTCAGACTCTTCTCTGTAGACATGTCATAGCTTTTAGCTTAAATTTACTCCTGAATATTGTTTAGTTTTTTCTCCTATTGTGACTTTTTTGGTTTGATTACATAAGATTCTGCTATTTGATACACAAGAGACTCACACATACACATAGCTATTGATTTTTGTACAGTATACATCTAATTCATTCATCTTAACAAATTGTCCTATAAATTCTATCGATTTTTACTACTGTTTCTTGGATTTTCTGTATATACAATTGTTTCCAGAAAAAAAAATTCTGATTTCCTATATTTATACCAATTACCTCAACTGTTTGGATTAACCAGACCCTCTAAAATGGTGTTTAAAAGTAGTAATTGTGGGCAACCCTACTTATTCCTATTTTTAACTAGAATGGCTTTAGGATTTTCGCAGAATGTTTTTGTAATAAATTATGAGTAATTAAAAGTATTCATCAAGAGCAAACCATGACTCATGAATAAATCTGCCAGCTACACTTTTGTTAATAAAGTTTTATTGGCACACAGGTGTACTCATGCACTTACATCAATGGCCACCCTTGCTGCAGTGGAAGTATTGAGTCACTGTGACAGAGACCATGTGAGCTGTGGAGTGTTAATTCTCCAGTGCTTTCTAGAAATTCTCCAGTCCTAACAACCTCTGGTCCAGGGAGGCAGCCCTGGGAGGCCAACAACTCCCCAATCCCAGTGGCTGGTCACATGCACTTTCTCATGCTCACAGGGCCAGCTGTGGTCCGAGAGAACCCTCCAAGCCACAGTGCCCATGACGAGACACGAAGGATGCTGTCCAGGCTGTGGCTCTCCCACCACAGTGGACATGTCACCATGGCAGACGGGAATCCAAGGTCCCACCACTCCTCCACCTCGGCACAGCACGGAGTGGTGCACTGCACACCCAGCCCCTGCCCCAGGACCACACAGGACTCCACCCGAGAACCTGAGGAGGCTGGACAACAGCAGCTGGATGCCAGGAAGGAGCAGAAGACAGGTCCTGGGAAGCGTTAACCACCTGCTAGACTTTAGCACATCTCATCAATTTTTTCCACTCCTATTAAAATTTTTTATTTAGTTGTTCAAATTTCAGTATCTATTGTATGTTCCAATGGGTTTTCTGCATAGGCAATGTAATGGAATAAATGTTCATAAACTTTCTTGAGGAAATCATCCATGTGTGTGTTTCTGTTACCAGAACGTGGGATTGGCCTGGGCTCGGGATGTGTGTGGTCTCTGCATTGTGTCGTGATGTCTCGGTTTCTGGATCCTCCTTGAGTGGATCTCTTGGGAGAGATCCAAGAAGGCAGAGCCAGAGGTGGCAGTTGCCCCAGGAACTAGGGTGTGTTTTTCTTTTATTTTCCTAGAATTTGGACAGTGGTACGAATTCGTGACTTCTGGGACTTCTTGTAGTTATCTGTGAGACAGCCTCACACTAGGAGAAGTTTCTGAACTTAAATTGCCGTAGTCAGAATAAGCCTGGTAGTCAAAGCCCATGGAGAGGGGGTCAAAACCACAATGCAAATGTATGTAAATAGGGCCCACCAGGTCAAGCAGGGTCAATGCAGGCCAATATGGGATTCGAGCCCCCATCAGTGTGACTGTGTGGGCCTCATAGCTGTGAAATCAGCTAAGTGGGGCAACCTGAAGGGGTTTCATTTCTAGGAAATCTGCAGGCTGTAGGCTCAGGAAATTCAGAATTTTCTTCCTAGTCTCAGCCACCAGGCTCCCAGTCCCAGTACATATCTAGCAGTCTACCCCATCACTTCTAGAATAATCTATTTAGTCAGAGTTTTCTTTTTTTATAACAATGCATTCTACTACTTTATTTTCACAGTTATATTCATAAGATTAAGGGATTGAACTGTTATTTTCCCTTTTTGTACTATCTTTCTTGTATTTTATGTTAGAGTGCTACTAATCATAATCACTTTTAAAGCAATTAGAGACTGCTAATGTCTAGGCCTCAACTCCAGACTAAGTCAGAATCTTTGGATCTTAAACAACACTAGTTTTTTGTGGTTTTTTCATGGTTGTTTTGTTTTGTTTTGTTTTGTCTTTTTGAGACAGGGTCTCTCTATGCAGTTCAGGTTGGCCTTGAGCTCACTGTGTAGCCCAGGCTGGTCTCGAACTCTCAACGATCCTCCTACCTCAGCCTCTCAAGGTCTGGGATTACAGGTATGCGCCACCACACCTGGCTACAACACTAATTTTTTTAAAAAATCCTGGAGATTCTGACCATCTAGAATGTGCTAAGATTTTACTGACTCATATCCTTCTTGTATGAAGATAAAATCATTTTAGGTCTCAAATTACTCAACCATATTTCTTACACAATATCTGTATTAAAATATCTAGGCAAAAAGGAAACCAACAAAATGGAAACAGACACTTTGGGTTTAAAGCACCGTGTTTCAGTAGCTATGCTTAACAAGGACAAAATGCTAAAAAGATAAAATTGAAAATATTGTCAAGAACTAGGAAATACTTTTTAAAATTCTAGAAATAAAAAATGTAGTAATCAAAAATAAAATCTCATAATATAGGATAAGCTACAGATGAGATGCAGCTGAAGACAGAAACACTAAAGTAGGAAGCAGATCAGAAGAAAATGCCCAGGAATAAACCATAGAAAGACAAAGAAAATAAAATAAAAACAAAGGGTAAGATACATAGGAGAGAAAATGAGAAAGTCTAACATGTAAGTAACTGGGCATTCATTAAATGAAAAGAAAGAAATTGGGTAGAAGCTATATCAGAAGAGATAATGATAAAAATTTTTCTAAAGGTAATGAAAAATATCATGTCACAGAAGACTTTCAAGGCCTAAACTGCACCAAAAAAAACCCATATCTCACTGCATCATTTTAAAATTACTGAAAAGCAAAGAGAATATTTTTTTAACAGCAGGAGGAAAATAGACAAGTTCATTTAAAGGAGCAGTAAGCAAACTGACAGTTGGCCACTTACAGGAACAGTGGAAGCCAAAAACAGTAGAATGGCTTTTTCAAAGGGCTGAAGGGAAACAGCTGAAAATCTAGAATTCTATACTAGCAAAGATACTGTTCAAAAGTGAAGCTGCATTTGTGACATTTTTAGATAAATTTTTAAAAGAAAGAAAGAAAAAGCTATAGCAAAATCAGATTGCAAAGCCTCAGCGTGCTCTGGAATAGCTTCCAGAAACCTCATGTGGTGAGCGGTTACCTCCTCTCTGCAATCAGGTTTTCTGGTTCTCTCCACCTGACTTTGAAGCAGGATAGAGAACTCTGGTCAGCTGAGAGGGGTGGAAAGGAAGAGGGAAGAGGTTTCCATGTGAAGAGTGACCTTCCTGCAAAGATGGTCATGTGGCAGCTGAAGTGTTAATAAGAGAAAAGCATAATTGTATCTATATCCATGAGATGCCACATAAATTGGCACTATGGGATATTTGACCACAATTTGTTTAAATAAAGTGGGGTTTGCTTGCTTTCCCCCACACTAATGGGCATTTGTTTGACAGTTCAAATATGCTGGGGCTGAGTATTCCATAACTCTCTCAGCCTCTGCTCTGGCCACAGATACTGCTTAAATTGCAGCCAATCAAATGCATGCTGGAAAAGGGAGAAGACACACACGGAGAAAAGGGCAAAATAATAAGATGTTCCTAGCAGCCATTTGTTACGGGAAGCACTGAAGCTGGAGAGCAATCACGAGTGCAGGGCCAGAACTAGGCCAGCCTCAAGAACCAGGGCACCCCTCCCGCTCCCCCCTGCGTCTCTCCTTCCTTCCTCCCTTCTTCTCCCATCAGGAGAGAGGGCTCCATCTGGCCTCCGTTTTCTGTATTCTGACTCTCGTCCTTTTTTCTCCACCCTCTCACCATCCTCACCCTGGGAACTTCGAGAGCTCAGGATGCAGCAATTTCTGATTATTCAGGACTGTGTCACATGAGCAGAGGAGACCACCAAATGTAGTTTTTTTGAGTGGGGCTCAATACCACCCCAAAGGAAAGCAGCTGTCCTCTGAGCAGAGGAAGGAGACAGCTGCAGCGCCCTGCCAACCACTCACACGTGGAACTCATTACGCTGTGTGCAAAACTTCACTGCCGTGCCTACTTGAATTCCAAAACGCCTTCAGTCTGAGTGGGGAAAGGTTTCTTAAAACCACGTTTTATTCTTAAGTCTAAGTGGCACTTTTTGGTTTGTTTGCTTGCTTTTCTACAGATGCCTCCATGATAAATTTGTGGAACATGATTTAAACACCACAGAGACTGTTTCATTCTCTATGGTCAATTAAAAATGTTCTTACAGGGCCGGGGATTTAGCTCAGTGGCTTAAGCGCCTGCCCCTGGCAGGTGCGAGGTCGTGAGTTCAATCCCCGGTACCAAAAAGAAAAATGGAAAAAGAAAAAAAAATGCTCTTACAAGTCAAAGAGCATCATTAGGAAATGTCATTTCAAGGAGTATCTATGAAACGATTCCCCAAAAAGTCAAAATCTTTTTTTAATTGAAAGTACTCTGAGGCTTTGTTCTTTTCCATTGAGGAGGTCTGGGAAATGTGTTTACTCATCACCAGAATAAACGAGGGATGCTAACGGACTCTCACTAGCCCTTCTCTGCCCTCGCACAGCCCACGGGGAGAGTGGCACTCCCAGCTAACCCTCCAGTTCCCGCTAATGCAGACAACTCCCAGGGGAACGAGACGCAGCTGGACAGTGGGAGGAAGTCCCTTCTCCCAGCAGGCCTTGCCATGGAAATGGGATGGAGGACACCACACGTCCCCCACCCCTGGGTGTCTGCTCCGGAGATCTGCACCCTCCACGCCCCGCAGCCTGCCCGAGCTTGCGTGTAAGGAACGTGGGCCCTGAGGACGGAGACCAGGCTCCAAAGCCAGCTCACTTCCCCCCAGGGCCTTGTAGAGCAAACCGGAAGCATGCATCTTCCTTACACCTGGCAGCCCTGTGCCCGCCAGGTTAGGGCTGTGGGCCACAGAGGGAATGTAGGCGGCCCCTCACGAGATGAGCTGCAGAGGCAGGTGGGACTGAGGCAGGACTGCATTGTCTAGCAGCCGAAAACTAGTTGGAGACCTTAAGTCAAGGCCACCCCCATCAGTCGTCAGGACTCCACCTGGAAGATAAAGAGCCCAGCAGACAGCAGACAGCTGGGGAGCGAGGAGCACAGCACCCTGAGGCTGGACCCTGGGGGAGGGGCGAGCCCCGAGGGAGGGGTCTTCAGAGCCGAGGCGACCCCAGGCACAGGCTTGGGGGCCCTGATGACTACCAGCACAGGTGCCCTGAGGCCCGGCCCCGCTGCCCACTGAGGCCTATCTTTGGCAAACCCTGTGGCCAAGCCCACACCTCCCTTCCGTGGCCCCGCCGCAGGGCCCCACCCCACCCCACCGGGGAGTCACGGGGGGGGGGGCTACCCACGGGGGACCTGACACAGACCCTCGTTGAGACAGAGCAGGTGACTATGGAGGACACGAAACAATTATTAAAAATAAGAACACTGCCTTGCCTGAAGGGATTGGCAGAACCACAGGTCGGGAACATCACTCTCATCCTCTGATCCCGGCTGGCTGTGCGCCCTGGACTGCGGTGGGCTCTTGCTGGGCTGCAGGGGTCCCACCCGCAGAACCCAGGCCTCCGCCGTGGGGAAGGCGCTGTCTTTGCCCCGAGCTCCTGCAGGCCGTGCTCCCCTTCCTTTCGCCAGCCGCTCTGACCGCCACCAGCACCCCGCTGCGCACCTCCTACCGCAGCTCCGAGGGCCTTGGGGTGACCCCCCCTTAGCTCAGTCCACGGGCTTGCTTGGCACTGGGGTCCCTGCGTGGGGACCAGGCGCGGTCTGCTGGCCCTGTTGGGCTCCGGACTGGCCCTTCCCAAGGAAGACAGCGTCCGGATGTCAGGCAGCAGGGCCCCCACCTTCGCGCGGCCCGGGCTGCGGCTCCTCCGCGCGGCCTACTGGCCACGGGCCCGGGCCAGGCGGTGTGGAGACCGCACAGGTGTGGCGTGTGGTGTGTGTGAATGCATGTCCCCGCCGAGCGGCATGCCTGCCTGCCCGAGGTAGGTTCCATGCAATTCCCAGCCAATGTAATAACATGAACGAGGCTGTGCTCGTTACAGGCCCCAAACAGCCAATTACATAAATTGTTTTTAGTAACAAAAAATCGGTAGGTCCTGCCTCTGACACTGCTGTTACAGTTCACATGAACTGAAGGGTGACACCAGGGAGAGGGAGGCCTGCTGGGCGGGCATCTGAGGGGAGCCCGCGCCCTAACATTTGCAGAGTCTACCACATCTGCGGAAGAACCAAGGAAAATAAGCATATAATGCGCTGAGTAATTATGAGGCATTATGAGAAATTAACACGTGCAACAAAATAAATTACCTAGATGAAAGTCAGTAAGGAGATGAAGGTATTATTCTGTCATATCTTTTCATCACAAGTGCTTACCCACATTATCATTGTAATTAGCCCAATTTCTCACTGGAAAAACAAACTTTATGTCCACTATCTGATCTCTTCTAAGGGAGAGAGAGAACGTTTTATCCTTAGAAGCCAGATGAAAGCTTCCTTCGCGCTGTAATTATTACAGTTTGCATTTAAAAGCACAGTAGTTTAAGGCTGTCTGAAATGTGGGTTTGTGAGCGGAATTTACATATTAGGGATGGGATAAAACGGTCCGGAAGCCTCCAGACACAAGCCCACACTGCCACCTGGTGGCACGACCAAGCTTTACAGCAATTAGTTGCTCCCGTGGCCTACTTCACAGCGGCCCTGCACGAGTGTGGTGCTGGCACTCGGCTATGCGAAAGAGAGGCCCCAAAGTGCTTCCTCTCAGCGAAAAGCGGGAGGTGAGGGAACCCACACTCAGAGCTTTTATTAGGGTATGTTCACAGAATTGCTCTGCTTTATTAGATGCTGTTGCCCTCTTGTAGAAGACCAAATGGACAGCTCTTGAATGCAGAAAGAACTATTACCTCTGCATTATTTAAACCAGGCCGTCTCCACGCTCTGACATGTACAGAGCAGGCTATGCTATTTCCTTACCCCTTCAATTGGCTCCAGGCAATGCAAACAAGGCTAGCTAAGGTGCTGATAAGTACTCTTTAAGGCCAACGGACAATTTCCTGTTTCCTTGCATTGTGTTCCTGGTTAATCAGTTGAATGCAGTGGGACGGCAGAGCCAGAAAGCTCCAGGAATGTCAGCTGGGTACGAGCCTCAAAGTAAGAGGCTATGACTTCCCAGGGTACAAAAGTTTACATATCAGAAACTGAAGCCACAGCCTCCTAATTTCACTCACATGCTGTCCCAGTCTAGTTATGCAGACTGGTCCTTCTGCATGTCTTTCTCCTGCTATACTGCAGAGGTGCCCGCTCTCTGGCCAAATACATCAGCTCACCTTGCTCACATAACTCCTGCCGTCCTCCCTGTCACTCATCCTCGAGCCACCCCCTTCCTCACAAGATAATAAATTCTAGGGGAGGCCCTGACCACCTGGATGGGACTTAGGACCCCTTGGCTGCCCTTAACTTTGAATATGTCTTCGTGTCTACTCTCACCATGGGTTGCATTGGAGATGGTAGATTGGAATTAACTTGCCAGGATTCCAATAATGTTTCAATAGGAAGATTAGAAAAGAGATTAAATATTTAAATTACAATATTCAATCTTTGAATTAAATACCCTTTTACAGTGCCTAATTTATGAATTAAATGCCAGGGATGTATATGTACAGGGAACCATGATACAGAGAGTGTAAACAATCCATCGGTTCAGACATCCCTGGGGGGTGTGAACCCCCCCAAATGGGCAGGAACCCTGCTGTACCTGGCTTTAGAAAGCCTAAAAAAATAATCTCTAAGCACAGGTAATAGTGCAATCAAACATGTGCTCATGATTCCATTTCAAACATTCAAGGGGTGATCAAATTATACAGTTAATGTTTAAATTATTACAAAGACACACTGCCACATGTCTCCCTGGAAGTCCTTTCATTTGCTCTGAACACACGTATCCCATCAGCCTTGTCAATTTCTGAAGCAGTTCCGGAAATCCTCTTTCCTGAGTGTCTTTACAAGTTGTGATAAAAAAATACAGTGACTACTGCTGCCAAGTGCCATACAACAGAAAGATGGGCTCCTAAAAATGTCACAGTGTGTCCTCACCCACTTTATTCACCAGATCTGGCACTGTGCAACTTCTGGCTTTTCCCCAAAGTCAAAAGGAACATGCAAGGGCAACATTTTCAATCAGTTCAGGATACTAAGGCAGTGCAAGTAAAGACACTCAGGAAATGGCTTCCAGAGCTGTTTCACAAAGTGGCAAGGACAAGGGGCTAAGTGTGTTTGAAGGGAAGGGGCAGACTCTGAGGGGAATTAATGGCAATGTCCTTTTGTGTAACAACGTTTTAAAACATTCACTTTTCTTTCAATCACATCTCATATCACAATAGTTAAAATATCAGGGTTGATATGAAAAAGAATTCCATAAAAATGATTTAGCTCAACTGCCTACAGTTTATGGACAAAGACAAGTGTCAAGCCACACACTCCATGCGATGGTGGAACTGGAAGATGCAGGTTTCCCGAAAGTCCCCTGAGTCCCTGCCATAAGGGTCATTCTATAGGGAGCCAGCCACCCAGGCCTTCCTCGGGAGGACTGAAGCTTAATGATCCTGAAAAAATGGAAATAAGGTGATTCCTATTTTTAAATCAATAAAATTTCCCCATCACCATTAATGTTGTGTAATTTTGATCCAACATTCCAAATCAAGACTACAGACAGCATCCAATCAGATGATGGAGTCAAGTACAAGAGGGTTCCTCCCCCAGAACACAAGGCTGGAGCAGATGACTTCTGCTGGCCAGCAGCTCAGTCATCCTGGATGTCCCCAGGTCAGCAGAACACATACCCATGTCCCTGGCTCAGCCCGCAGGAACCAGGCCTGCAGAGGTGTGCGGGGCAGGTGGTACAAGTTCCCCACAGACTCCTAAGGAAATAAGGAAGGCTCTGCAGCTCTCTCTCACCTCTGTTTCCCGTCCTAAGAGAACAGACTAAAGGGACCAAGGGAAGACCACAGCTCAGTTTGGGGCATACACTCATCCCTCTGCGTCCAGAGTGCTTTCAAGTTCCCCGATTCCAAGATCTTCAGATGCTCTGGTCCCTTCGTGTAACAGTGCAATGTATGCATACATGCTCCCATGTGCTTTAAGTCATCACTAAATGACTAACAATGCAAATGCAATGCAAATGCTATACAGGCCACTGTTACTCTGCATTGCTTGGGCAATAACAAGAGAAACATCCGTGCAAGTTTGGTGTAGATGCAATCTTTTTCCAAACATCTTCAGCCTGCAGTAGGCTGCAGTAGGCTGAATCCTCCCTCAGGCACAGAAGGCAGCTCTGTCTACCTCAGGTGTGCAATGGATTTGGAGGGATAGCACGATTTGGGGGGAACAGAAAAGTAAACCTTTGGATGGAGGGGTGGGCTAGCTGAAGTGTCCTGCAGGGCCCCCAACCCTAACCTCTTCAGCGCTGTGCACCACACGGCGGGTTCGTGAGGACAGGAGAAAGCAGGCCCTCGCCCATGTGGGATATGGAGAGATCTGCACATTCTCAGTGGGAAAGCAGAGTCCCTGATTTAGAAGCCAGTGGCCTTTCAGTGAGCAACTCAACAGAGGGTAAGATGCCACCAGAGTAGGCATTGGCACAGAGCACTGCTGAATGCAACACTGGCCCAATTTTACCATCCTGAACCTTCAAGAGGATGTGAACTCTGAACAGAATGTGAGCTGGACTAACAGGAATGACACTGAACCAGTCCAGCTAAGGGTGAGGCTTGACTTGTTTCACTGGCTCTGCCTGGGTTACTTCCTAGGCCCTGAGCCAAACAGATGCTGGCTCTGATGCAATGTGGAGTCCAACCTGAGGAATTCAGGGTGGGTATGCAAGGGCTGCTACGGTCAAAGGAAGGAGACCCACACCCTCCCTGGAATCCGGGACATCACCCTGCACTGTGTAGATGTGATTCTGTGAGGGTGCGTGGGTTGTCAGGGCCCAGTGTGCCCCCAGTGGTCATGGTCAGAGGAAGGAGGAGACTGTGGCACTCACGAGGCAGGAAGATCAGGCTAGGGAACGTGGCAGCTGGGAGGCAAGCGTGTCATTCTCCATGGGAGTCGCTAGGACGCACAGCCCTGCAGATGTTCAGCCGGAGACAGGTTTTAGGATAATACATATGTGCTATTTCTGATGACTTGACGTCATCTGTGACATTCTCAATAGTTGCCCAGAAGGAAATCCCATAGAACTACAGAAAGCAGAGGGGATAAAGTCCGGGTGCAATACAAAGGTTTGTTTGGACCTGGTAAGCATGGTTTGGACCTGGTTGAGCAGGTGGCATCCCCTAGACTGGCATCTTCGGGCAACTGGTCTACTGCTGCACACTTCTCACCTATCAGCACCCAGCTTCTAGGTGGCTGGGGTCCCCTAGCAAAGCAATGGATAAAATCTGTGCCTCTCCGCAAGCAAGCTGCCTGGCACTGTCACAAATCTGGGTCCACTCTGAGTAAGTAAACGAGGGCAGCAGAAAAGCACAGTTGGATAGGCTGCTCCTGCACCTGTCCAGAACACAGGAAGGAAGTCTGATCAAAGGAGAGGGGTGCCAGGGATTTAGCTCAGCAGCATGGGCGCCTGCCTGGCAAGCGCTAGGTCGTGAATTCGATACCAAAAGGGGGGGGGGATGCTGCTCCTCCAGTTACACTCCTGACAGCACCTTACAAAGACGGCTGCTCAGTGCACCAAGTGAACAGACTGGGACACTTGGGAATTAGCAATATTTTACACTTAAGAGCTTCAAGCACTTTCTACAAATGCTCCGACCTGTTCTGTCTGGTGATGAGAGGTCATTGGGTTCCAGGAAGGCCAGTCCTGCTCTACCTCTCAGAGACATAAGGCCCTGCCAGCAGCACACACTGCTCGAGGCAGAGAGGTGGAAGGACCCCAAGGCACCTCAGTCCAAATGGCCTCCTCACCTTGCAACTGAAGAATCCACTCCTTGGTGGCATTCAATCAGAAATCAGGTGTGCTCACAACAGAGCTGGCAAAACACAAAGGCATCATAAGGAGAACACAGTGTTTGACTCTGGAGAACACCTGTGTGAGCTTAAGCACCGCACTCTGCACTTCAGCGCTCCAAGACCTTATTTTCTTAAGTTTTCCACAAGAATGGCAATGATTACACTGCAGGACAGGTGAGATCGAGACTGACATGGCGTGCCATTGTTGGCCTCCCGAGGCACTCATCAGGACTTTTTAAACTCTCTTTCAAAGGGGAGGAAACTGGGACACTTGATACTGAAGCTACCCGAGGGCCAAACCCTGACAAAGCCAGCACTTCTGCCCTTGCAGTTTGCTTGGTCTGTTTCATTGGTTCCCCTCCCCAGAGCTAAGGGGCATGGAGCAAGAACCAACATAATGAAAACTCAGGAGAAACAGTTTGCTTAGAAGTCAGGAGCAGATGACTGTACTCTTCAGAAACACCAGCGTGATAGGAGACAGAGGCTGGGGAACTACTCCAGATGCAGAGACTATGCCAACTAAAGCAACACATGAACCCAGGGGCGCCTGCTCTGGAAGGGGAAGGTGCAGCAGGTGCTGGGACTTACTCAGTCTGGCCCAGGGCCATGGAAGGTGAGGCCAACAGAATGAAAATCTTCAGTTTACTAAAGCTGGCAACTGTACTGATTGTGTAAGGATATAGCCTTATTCTTCGGAAAGAAATATGCAAGAAGTCAGGGATAATATGTACACATAATTTGATACATGCAATTTATTTTTAGATGGGTTTGAGAAATTAAAACATGAGTACATGTGCAGGTATCTATGTACCTGTGTTAATGTGCACACATGCACGTGTACATGTGTACATACAAATGAATACATGTGTACATGACTTACACAAATATACCTGCAAGTGTGTAAGGTGGTACAAATGACAAAAATGAGACAAAAATGCTCAAATGTTAACAATCAATGTACTAGTATCTTCTATACTATTTTTGTACCTTTTCTTACAACTTAGGGAAAAAATGATTTTTCCTTATGTTAATTTTAAATGATTTATAAAATAACCATGTTAATTCTCATACTACTCATTTATACTAAATCTGACACATAGATTTTTATATATATTTTTATATATGTATATAAAATCTATTTATCCATCTCTGGCAAGTAAGGCACTAGATACTAGAAATTTTCCCGTAATGTACTCTTCTATAGTTTCCAGACTCTTCCCTGACTCGTGGAGGATCTGTCCCAGGACCCCAGAGGATGGCTGAAACCACCAGCAGTACCAAACCCTCTAATGCTGATGTTGCTTGACTTAGTCATGTCCTGACAAATCCATCATAAACTAAAATACTGAGATTTCAGACCCAACCCACGGAACGTCACTCAGCCTCACCTGCGTTAAATGTGCTCGGAACAGTGACACTGGCCAACAGCTGAACAGTGTCTTCGAATGCAGTGCCTACTTTACACTTGGCTTAACTCTGCTACGTTACTACTCTAAGTCTGGGGCCATTGAGTAAAATAAGGGTCCCTGCACACATGTCCTGAAACAGTGGCAGCTGATAACGGAGACACGTACTATTGACTCTAGCAGGCAGAGGGTAACTCACACCGCTGATGGGGCAGAACAGGAGGGCACAACATCTCACCGCGCTCCTCAGAGCGGCACTTTCAAACTACAGAACTGATTATTTCTGGACTCTCCATACTTTCAAGCTTCAATCGAGTGCAGTTAAAGTGGTGGAAGAACTCCACACCTTCTTAAACTTACAAAAAATAATTTCAATATATTTCAACCTCAGCTGACTGCAGTGGAAAGTGAAACTGGATGGGGAAGTACTACCGTAATGCACGAGTGTAATCTTCGTGGATTTTCTAAGACAGGCCAGTTACCTGCAAGAAGGCCTCCACCTCTGAAGTGTTTTCTCATTCTCCACGTTAAGGTCATCTTTTATCAGTAAACTGCTATTAAAATGCTTTAATTCTGGGGTGCCCTGGGTTACCTGATCAAAGGACAGAGTAAGACTGATTTTTAAAGACTGCCAGATTTTCAACATCTTGCAAGGTTCGAAGAGTCAAACTCAGAAGGCTCTGAGTGACAGCTGTGTGGAGAGGTTCCACCATTTGTTCACGGGCACCCATGGGTCAGGAGCAAGAGATCAGAATGCAAGCGTGCTGATCCTCCAAAAGCCAGCTTTTCAGCTACCTCTCTGCAGGTGCAGAACGCAAGGCTGCTGCACTGTCAGATGATGCTATGGTTAAGGACTTCAAAGTTGGAGACAGGCCAAATACCTATTGTGTGCCTCTTAATTTCTAACCCAAATAATCAGACATCTGCCAGTTGTTCTCACATATACTCTGCTACTATCTACTGATCATGATTTAAGCCAATGCCTGCTCTTTAAGCTATACCCTTCTTGGGATTGGGGGGCCATGGATGCTAACCACTAAGCAAGGCCCCTGCCCAGAGCTGCACCTCCCTGGTCCCTTCAGTAACTATGCAGTTACCCTCCACATTATGGAGGAGGACATGAGGGCCCACAGGTGAGCTGGCCAGGGTCATGCTAGCTACAGTCACACAGAGCCTGGGCTGTGACCTAGCTCCAGGTTCCTGCCTCCAGGTTCCACTTGGACAGGCTTCCTCCCAAGGTAACACTCATGTTTAAGGTTCAAAACTACTAACTACCATCCTGTAGCTGGTAACATGGACAACACAACCTGCACTGCACAACCATATTCCGACTTCTGGCCATCCCCACTGTGCACATTGTAGGCTTGAGATGCACTGTTCCTCTTGGGCTTTCGAAGCCAGGGAAGCCCATGTCTAATTCTACACTCCCAGGACTGGATGCCCAAGACCACAGCAAGGCTGACACCAAACTCACCACACCAAAACCAAGACGTTTCCCTGCACTGCTCCTCCCCGACCCTTTCTCCAAAGGCAGCATGTAACTACCAAGGGCCGGCATGATGCCTACACAGTCAGCTTGGACGAACTATTTTCCCCGAATTTTCATCTGGACTAAGAAGTTATAAAGGAGTTGGTGGATGGTGCACTCCCTGTAATTCCAGCATACTGGAAAGCTGAGGCAGGAGGTACACAAGTTAGAGCCTGGGCAGTTGAGTACTAATCTTGAAATTTAAAAAAGAAAAAAAATAGCTAGGCACGGAATATAGTGTAGAGGCCCTGGGTTCAATCCCCAGTACTGGTGGTGTGGTGGGTGTTCCCAAATGTTATTCTGAAAACACAACAGTGTATATGGTATGTAAAGTAATAGACATGTAAGAGGTACTCTGTAATTAAGTAGCTTTTATTATTTTCCAACTTCATGCCTGGTTCTTTACCATGTCTGGGACACTCTAGGTCCAATGACCTATCATCCAGGTGCAAGCACCTACTTCTGCCTCCCGGCAGTAGGGTCCCCTATATCTCAGTGTTCCGGTCCAATAGTCTTACTCTTCCTCAAGCAGCCCCGCCTGTGCTCCCCACAGCTGGCGGAGAAATACTCAGCATTTGCCAAGCATGAAACCCAATGGGCACAGGACTCACACAGGCACCAAGACAAGCCAAGTGCAGGGGACTGCGAGCCAAACTGCTTACTCCTCAGCTCCCGGTGTTGCCATGCAGTAGTGCAAGGGCTATGCTCCAAAATGCAAATTTCCTCCTGTGGGAATTCCAGATCTTCATGCTGTTTCTCCACTTTGCAAATACACAAGAAAGCCACCTCTACCGCATTGCCCCGGGCCTTTGGCAGGATGCGTAGACACTGAGGAGCTCACTTCAGTGCATGCGCGCACCTCCACTCTGGGCCCAACTTCTATGTCGCCTTTGCACGCAGGATGCATGGCCACACATCACCAGGCAGCTTTCAGGATGGTCCATCGGGCCAGCTACCCTCTGTACAGCCTGCACGCCCAAGCTTCGGCCAGCCAGCCACCACAGGATACAGGGAAAGGAGAACTGAGCTGTGCAGGGTGGTACCCACTCCGTCTGTGCCATGCATTCCAGGAGATGGCATCCCCACGAGGCCCTCTGCCAACACCTGGCAGCAATGGCCGTGTTTGGACCAATAGGCTTTGGCAGCTGTGGCAGTACCTTTGCTGGGCCCAGCACTGACACTGGGACTCTCGGTGACAGCAACAGGGGGTCCAATTGGGTGCAAGGCAGAAAATGGTGCACTCATTCATGTAGCGCGAGGTGCCTCACAGCCTTAGACATCTCGGTGAGGGTAACGTCAGGCAACATTCTGAGTGAGGGGCATCTGCAGCCTCTCAAAGCTCGCAAGACGCAATGCATGCTGGTTAGTTACCAACGTGTAGCCCGTACTGCTACATGGGCAACACACATCTCAGGGCAGTGGCGGAGAGGTACAGTCAGAGATCGGGAGAAGGCTTCAGTTACTTTGTTGTATTTTGCTCTCTGAAAGAAAAGATCTAAAGCAAGTAAAATAAAGATGTTTCCTAGGGAAAAAAAATCAAAGCAAATGGGGAAGGAAGCATTAATCTACAGTCCATCTCCTGCTTCCCATAAAGAATCTGTCCCCTAGCCAAGTGTGGTGTTGTCTACCTGTAATCTCAGCTACTCGGGCCAAGGTAGGACAGTAAGTCTGGGTAACTTAGACCCTGTCTCAAAAAATAAAAAGGGGTAGGGATGTACCTCAGTCATAGAGCCCCACTTCTAGGTCTAACCCCAGTACTGCCAAGAACAAAACTCCACCCTAGTACTGCAGGCGGCTGAGATAGAAGGATCACAGGTACAAGCTCAGCCCGAGCAACTTAGTGACTTATCAAAACACAGCTTCAAAATTTAAAAAAGGCTGTGGATGTAAGTCCAGTGCAGAGGTCCCCATCTACCCACCACCACCGATGCCAATTCCATCTCCTAAAATCTGTGCTGATTAGCTGACATAAAAAAATCTGGAACATAGTGATTAAAAATTGTATTATAACCAACAACTACCTCCATCACTGAGAAATATGATAGCCAAAATAGATTTCTTAGATGCATAGTACCAAAGTGATAATTAAAACTAAAGCTCATAAAATTTCTCAAACTTTTTATTTTTTTCAGTGACAGCTGACATTCGCACATTAAAATGTACTTTATAAAGATAGCTTTCACATTAAGCAAAACCTAAAGATGACTCCTCATGGTTTTAAAAAGAAAAATAAGTTATTCTTAAGTCTCCCTATATTGGAGGATATAGACTCTTAGGTGGGTGTTGCACACAAGAACAAGTGGAGAACAAATTTTCTAAACAAAAGCAATGTGCTAACAGAGGTGTGCATGTCACTGAAGAGGGGGGATACCTGGAGGCCAAGCCAATCAGGTGTGTTGGTATGAAATGCCCATCACCTTAAAGTGACCGTAAAAGCCAAGAATTTTTGCTACCGATGAAGCAGAAAAATTATTAAAGTGAAAAAGACAATACAAAGTTGTATGTAACTTATAATTTCGATAAAGAACATAAACATCACAGGGAAACAAATGTTCATAGCAACTGAAGCATAATTCGGCCCTTCCTATTATTTACTTTCTGCACTGCTTAAAACGCCATTATTTCTGGACTCAGAAATGTAAGAGGGAGGAGGTTTCTGTTCACCCTTCCCTGCAGCAGCCTGAGCTCACCGCTCCTGCACAGACTTCAAGATGAGGTTCCCCCACCCACAGGCTGGCAGGCGCAGAGCTCAGGGCCAGCTGCCTTTGCTGAGAACACACTTAACCTCCAGGTCACTAAGCAAGACTACCTGCCAGCAGAACTCAAGTCCAGTCAGTGACTAGCTACTGATGTGTAACAGAACATAACAATACCAGCCACTGATTATTACACTGAAATAAAATTCATGTTTTTATTATGGAAAAGGAAATGATACTTCACCACACTTTTAAAGTTCATTCACACAGTAGTTTAATTTCCCTTGAAAGCTAGATAATAAAGATCATTTATTTATCTTCTGATTTTGTTTTTCCATACTATTAAGCATTGTTCTTTCCCTAAACCCTCCTAAAGCTCAATTTTAAAAATCTATCCACACACTGAAGTCTTTGAATAGGAATGTGCAAAGCTCTAAGGGAACTATCATTTAAGTGTTTCTAAAGTGGCAGATCACAATTTGGAGACATACTCCATAAGATCTGTTTTTATTAACAAGTGTTACAATTTTTTTTCCAAAGTAGTATCATTTTCAGCAGTTACAGCCCAAAGTATTCCCTTATCATATATTATAATACCAATTCCAGAACTTCTCAGCTAAGATACTTTCAAGAAAAATTAAGAATATTTCTTTGACCAGAATTTCTGAATTGGAGATTCTTCTCCAACTGTCATTTCTCTTCTTTCCTTTAAAGGTAATACATCACATACTCAGAACACAATTCTTGATCTGCTTCTTATAAATACATGAATAGACAAAATTAAGGTACATTGGTTCTAGAAAGAATGAAGGAAAGTAGTGCATTTAGCATCATATGTGAACTTAAGGCCTTAGTTACTTGACTGTAATTTCAGTGCCAGCAACAGTGTAACTCCCCCAAGCTTACATAGCCAGTAAGTGTATCAACAAAGCAAACATTTCTAAACACAGGAGGATGAACAATTTATGTATCATCAGTCAATGAGTACAGCTGGACTCTTCTGAAAGTATAACTACTGGCAGTAAAATAATCTGATAACATGTCATAGAACAATTAAAAAGAGTCCTGACCAATCAGAGCACCCACTGATACCTAGTTAAGAAACCCATGTTTGCAGCTGGGTAGGGTGGCGCACACCTATAATCCCAGCACTCAGGAGGCTGAGACAGGAGGATCATTGCAAGTTCGAGACCAGCATGGGTTACAAAGTGAGCTCAAGGCCAGCCTGAACTGCAC
>PVJX010004102.1:0-62215 GCA_004027295.1 Dolichotis patagonum | reverse complement strand
TCAACTTTTATAAAGCAAAGGGGCTGGAAAAATAATACATTCTAAGGAGCATCCCACAAACCTAGATTGTACTAAATTTTTGAAAACTGAAAAAAAAATTTAAGGTATTTATGAAGTATCAAGTGTTACATCATCAATCATGTCAGTTATGTAACAGCTTTAGGCTAAGCAATTACTGACTCTGAATGCACTGGGATACAAGACTTTTTTTTCCTCTTCTCCTTAGCATGCTTTTCCAGTTATCAGAAAAACGGAGTTTACAATGACAATAAACCACACCGCAATGGAAATACTACCAGCAGCAGCATGCTAGTAATGACTAGGCCATTACTCATGTTTGCTTTTGGAAACTTTTGCTCACAAGCAAGACATTTTATAAAAGATATCATGGAACACAAGAACACAGGACATGTGATCTGATACAAACTCAAAACACACCTGAAATGAAAACCACCAAAATGTTTTGGAACATTTCACTTTTTTATAAGGTATGTTTACAGACCTGAGCCCCCCATACTTCACTGCATCGCATCGAGTCTCAAATCACAACTTCCTTCTTAGGCAGAGGACACTCTTCACAAAACCAACAGATTTCCAAGAATAAAAACTCAGTTGTATTAGAATGTACTCAGTTATGTTCTGACTCCGAATCTTTCCATTAGTGTGAATACAATAAACAAAGACAGACGCTAAGTACAGGAAAGTCATCAGCCTCTGCAAGGAATATTTACATTGAAAACGTGTTTCATACGCTTAACAGACTGGCAAAGGAAAGGTCACTTTTCACAAAGAAAATTCCCAAGGCTTGCTCGGTAATGCTGAATTTCCATAATGAAAATCTGTGTGTCAAGTTGGACAGAAATAAGACACCTACTTTTTAACTACCATTATAAAATATGTATAAAGTAGTAAGAATTATTAGGCTGGGTACATACTTGAAAATCAGGAGAATAAGTTCTTCAGTGAAGACACTGAAAGAAACTGATAAAGAATGGGGTATATCAAATGGTCCTGTGATACAGAAAAACTCTCTAAAATTGTAGCGATATTATTTTCATGGTATTTGCTTATATTTCTTGCAAACAAGCCAATTATGATTTTCCAAAAGTACTTCAAGTTTTATCAATGATTTTCCTTAACAGAACATGGATTTTCAATTACAAATACTATATTATCTATCAGGAAGGATTTCAATGCTAGAGATAATTATACATTATAAATTTCAATTATCACACCATGGACTGACACCCCCTCTAATGACACCACAGACACAATCAAGCTATCGAGCAAGAATCTGTTAACAGTTTTATTTTTTATGTTAAATACCATGGGACAGGATTGTAAGGATGAAAAACTCAGTGAACAGTTGCCTCACAAGGGTAAGAAAAATTCCGCCATGATATTAGCAAAGGTAAAGGAGAAAATGTACACGGTAAGAGGCACCATTTCCCCACAGAACACCTCTTGGCATTTCCTGAATGAGTGATATTAGCAATCTAAATAAATCATATTTCAAGAGGTAACAGCAACAGATAAAATTTAAAGGGATTATTAAAATAACATTTACAAGACTCTGAACAATTCTTGAACTCCTATTAAAACCACAAAGAAAACAACTCTTTATTATGAATTTCATGAGACTGTGTGTGCCACTGACACCTGCTAGTGATGACCTGGTGATAGACAACCTGTCCAGCAGCCGACAGTTTTTACTGTGTTTTCTACCCATAAGAGATCATTAGAGGCAAAGCCTGTATTGACGCTGTACACACAAAAAAAATGGTCACTGCGGGCCATACTACCAGTGAAATGGTAGGTAAACAAATCTTTTTCTGGTCAAGAGAAAAAAAAAAAAAAAGAAAGAAAGAAACAGCACTCTGCATGCTTCACTCTACAAGATGAACTTCCCTAGAAAGAACCCGATGAAGATGGCTGCAATCACAACAAGGAGTGAGGGGAGAGGACTGGTGACGTTGTCTCTGAAGGACGCAGCCGAGGCCGAGCCAGGCTTCTCCGAATGTGCTACCTTCCTGAGCCTTAAGCCTTCCTCCTAGGGGAAAAGGCACAAAGAGAGGTTTCAAACACAGATATGCATACACATGACACCAGAGCTAGAAGATTACAGAGAAGGCAGAGGGACAGGAGCAAGGACTAACTGCGAAGCTTTGTGGAGGGATAGACATTCTAAAACCAGCCTGTAGTGATAACTGCCCCATCCCATCAATTTATTCACAATTACTAAACTGTATGTATGCTTGCAATGAGTGTCTTCATAAGTTATAAAACTTTATCTCAATTAACACTGATTTTGAAACTGGAACTGAGAGACATATTCCTAAAATACTAATTCTGGGAGTGCTCATTTGTGAGATGACCTGTGGTTATTTTAAATTGGTTACACCCACCCTAGCTCAATCAGGCAAAGAGAACCAGGAATAAACCCTAGTCTAACAAGTTTGCTGACCCTACAACTCAGAAGCCTGCCCAGCACAGGCAGGGGGCATACGCCATGAAGAAATACTACAGGATTTGGGAGACAGGGTTTCTGGGTAAACTCTAGATAATGCAGTTTTGATATACTCAAAGCAAAGCAGGGAAGGATGTGTGCAAGGATTTATGCCTGGTTTGGACTACAAAACCCACAGCATCCTAGTTTTCTTAAAAGCCTCAAATTAAGGCAGATGTGGACTGCCACACACCAGAACCCCCATCTAATGCTCTCACCTGGACTGGAAACAGCCTGCTTCTCTGCATCAAGGTGACTCACAGCCTCCAGGCAAGAATGGGTCACTTCCTGCCTACTGAATGGTCTCACACACAAGTTTCTGAAATGCTAGATTATCAGGAGGCATGGTTTCCCACAGGAAAGCAGAAGTCACTGAAGCAGGTCATGACACTGGGAAAGTCACCTGGGAAAATACTGGTACCTGTTTGCAGCTATGCAGCTAGCTTTATCCCTGTCACCAGCCTGACAACGGCAGGATCCTTTTACTTCCTCAGTGCAAGCTGTCTGTCTTCTTTCACATGATTCCTCTCCTATGTTTACATTTACAGATAGTCCCCAATTTCATAAGGGTCTGAATTGTGTGACCTTTCTCCAGGCCAGCAGACACAGCCTGATCCTCTCTAGAAACACTGAGTGGCTCCCAGCCAGCCACTCCAAAACAAGGGGACATTACTTCAGAGTGTGCTGTGCTGCTAAGGGTGCTTGGTGGCTTAGGTGTCCTGAGGGTACATGGTGCCTTGATCCACAAACTTGATTCTTTCCATGACTCTAAACACAAACCAAATTGGATGAGAACCGAATCAAATTCAATAGTTAGGTTTCGTGCTGACCTTAAGGGGGTATTTGATTCAGTTCTCATCCAATTCAACCTGCAAACAGAATTATGAAGACAATTGAGTTCATGAACTGAAGCACCACTGTATGTTCAATTCAGCAACATTTTGAATCTACAATGAGCTTATGAGGAAATATTTCAAGGAATATGTGAAACGAATACACCTGAATGATCTAATAGCATCCTGTTTTATTCACACTGCTGGATTTTTTGGAATTGAGGTGGTTTTTTTGGATCTTATCTAATTATTAGTTCCAGAATAAGACAGCAATGATTCTCTGCCCCAGCTATACATTACAAACACTTTTAGAACTTTTAAAGTATCTCTGGTGACTCTGAATCTCTGAGTCTGGGGAGAACCTACTCATCTATGTTTTTAAAGTTCATTGGGTGATTCAGATGCACAGTCCAAATTAAGTGAAGAGTCTGAAAGCCTCCAATGTAATGTGAAAGTACTCAGGTACTGAACAAGTAACTACTTGTTACTGGTAAATTATTCAAAAACCTCACATAGATCTAAGTCAGTCCCCTGCAGAGTCCACCCATCTGTACATTCAAATACGTTAACACTCTTCCACATGTGTCCTGTGACTGCAAAGGCAGCGAATGCAGCTCCTGCCCCTGAGAACTGCACGCTCAAGGGGAAAAGCCCTCTAACAGGGAAGAGTAGTAAGAGGTAGCAGACACAATGCGAACACAAGGGCACAACTGCCTAAGACCATCTTCTTTCATTTTTGAAGGGAAAGAAGACTACATAAAAAAAAAAAAAAAAAGACAAGAATTGGGTAGTGAGAACTGTATGTCAGTGTGTGGCACAGAAAAGGACAGATTCCAGGGTCTTATAGTGCAGCCAGGAAAGCTCATGCTGAAGCAAGAGCAGTGACAAAGAAGATACTCCTCCAGGGTGCTGTACTCTGAACCCAATGCACTACAGCAAGCGAAACATGAGCAGCGAATGCAAACTACGTGTGTGATTTTAAATTTTTAATAGCACACTAAAAAAGCAAACAAATTGGAAAATTGATTTTAATATGCTTATTCAACCCAATAGACCCAAACTAAGATTAAATATGAAACAATATAAAAAAGATGTTTACCTTTCTGCATACTGAGAGTCCAACTCTGCTGTGTATTTTACACTCACAGCACACCTCAATTTAAAGTGACCACTTTTCTTTCAAGTGCTCAATACCTCCACAGACTAATGACACTAAAGGACAGCAGAGGCGCAGGCTACTATGACTGGGACACAGAATGAAAAGGACAGCAGAAATGAGAGAGGAAATTTACCATGTCACAAGCCATAACAAAAACTCTTTTAGATGTCTGCCAAGGAAAGGAACCCACAGGCAACTAGAAGCCACAGGAGGACTGTTACAGAGGATAGGAGACGGAGCAGAGGCCAGGGCGTAATCAAAGTGGGATAAAGGAGAAAGAGCTGACCGTGGAGAAACACTAAAAATGTTCGTGCAGGGGCCCGGTAACACATTTCTTACACCTTCGTTTCAACATTTCAGCTGACTTATTTCCACCAGCAGAACTTACCCTCAGGTGTCGATTTTCTTCTGACAGCTTCATCATTTCTCCCTGCAGTCTTTTGCACTCTTCCATGAGCTTCCGTGTCTCGGTATCATTGAGTGAAACACTGTGCGGTTTTGGCACGGGTCCATCTTGTTTAGATGCGTTCAGTGGAACGGCTTTGCTAGGCTCCATATCATTCTGCATTACAAAGACATTGGGAACTTTTAGACTAGCCAAATCTTACAAATTTTAAATAAAAATGTGAATTCTAATTCCTTCTTTTCAAATAAAAAACCTGGAAACTTTTCCGTTTTATTGGTTTTTTTAAAAATACCAAAGATTATGGTCATCTGCAAACAATTTTAAAAGAACTAAATCTGTAAATCTCAGGCGTTAGACAAATCAAAATAAGCAGCCCACTACCTCCTTTACTCCCCTAATCCTCAGCACTTACCTTACCAGAGCATTTATCATATATCGTAATAATGTATCTTTGAAGTTCTGTCCTATAATACTTCAAAGGCTGAGAGAGCAAGAACTGTTTCTCCTTATATTTACTCCTAAACTCAGCATTTGGCCAATAGTAGTTATTCAATTAAAGTACGCTGGATGACTGATGCCAACCAAAATCCAAATATGAAGGTCATTTTCAGTGGTGATTCTGCAATTCAAATGAGGTTGGAAAAGGAGGCAGGGGAATGTTATCCTAATCATTCCAGATGAAATTAGGAACTAAGAAGAACTTTCAAAAGAAAAACCTAACTTCTATTATTGGGGGAAAGTAACTGAAGCATACACACCTATTTAAAGGGAGATAACACAGACATACCACTCCAACAAAAGAAGAGGGTGGGGAGTCTGAAAGACTTATCTTAAACAAAGGATTCCTTCAAATCCTTAGCAATACTGTTTGCTTTAACTTTAATGTGATTCATTATGGATTTCTACTTAAGTAGTACTTATGATATTTTTAAACCATGGGAGAGTGAAAATTTTTCATTCTCACTAGCATCATTACCCAAGTGAAGGACCTACAGCAGTACCTGCATTATTTCAAAGCCTGTGGTGCCAAATGCCTCAACATCCTTCCTCCCATCGGCATTTATGCCACCGCCCACCATAACAGCATCACTGCACAAGTATTTCTGTTTATTTAGTTAAATGTTTAATTGGTTAAACAATCTAGAGTGCTGAGGATGTTGCTCAGATGCAGCATTTGCCTAGGATGGACAAGGCCCTGGGTTAGTGTTCCAGCACCCAACCAAAAAAAGGGAGGGATTTAGATAAATCCTACTTCACTGAGATACAAGCTGCTAGCAAAGCCATTTACAAAAGCATGCATTCTACAGTACACATTTATGTGCAAGAAAGTGTTCAAGGACAGCCTTCTTATGAGGGCTACGGGGTATGATCAGTATGCCTAAATACTTGTAAACCTTAATGTTACAATGAAGTTCTCAAGTACGTCATACACTGGATCTACGTGCAGACTTCTCTATTTTTCTTCAGGCATCACAGGCCAGAGGGGTTTTAAAAAGCCTACTTTGATCTCTTCTGAGTTCTTCTCTTCCTAGCTTCCTTGTTATTCACCCTCCTGTCCCAGGAACCAACTATCTCTACTAATAAAAACCTGGTACACATACATTTTGCTGTCTGCCAACACTCTTCCCTACTCAATTAATCGTAATTAGAATTTACTTCAAAATGATTTTTCAGGTGTGTTCAAAATATCATCCTGCACAAATCCAAGGTGAAGAAAGCACTGTTCAATAAGGTGGTAACTAAAGAACTTCAGGTTTTGGTCAAGAATTCGGAAAAAAAAAATCATACTCATGCCAGAAAGCTAACTAATTAAGACACACATATGGCAAACAACAAAAAGAAAAGTATTAAAATCAAGAACCAAGCTCTTTACAACTCGATTTTCAAGGCTTTGAAATTTTCACAAATTTCAAGTTGTAAGAGAAAATTCCTGCCTGTGACCTCAGTAACACAACAAAACTATTATTTATATTATCTTCCAATTTTTCCATATGCACATTTTATAAAATCAGCACATATCTAATATTCCCTTGTTTTATTCATGTGCATGCATTTCTTTTAATTATTTTAAAGAATGTAACTGTCATTAGTCTATTCTATCTCTTATTAAAATTACTTAAAACTATTAACTTTTGTTAGATATTTGACGGTAGCCTCCCATTCTTTGAAATTTTAAATAAGGAAACAATACCTTCTTCTGGTGGTGGAAATGATTTTTAATACTGAAGTTTTCCTTAATGAGGTTGTATTGGTTTTATAACAAAGAGAAGATATCTCAATTTGTGGAGCATAAATATTAAGACTAGAATGAAAAGGATAAATATGCTTCCAAAGTGAGTCAGATTTGTTGCATGTCGTTGAAAATTACACAGAACACATGTCATTTAAGCCCCTACAAACCAGTTAACAACCACAGCAGACACAAAGAAATCTAACTTCTTTATGGACTCTTAATGTGTAACATATGGAAGCTCAGTTAGCTAGGGACTAAGACAGGAAGCACTGAGCTGCTGTGACTAGGTGCTCACTTTCCCCAGGAGCTCTGTGAGGGAGGTCTGGCTGCAAGCAAAGAGCCTGTTCCTTGGGAGTGGCTTCAGACCGTGCAGAAGGAGACTGTTTGGAGAACCATGAAACAAGTAAACCAGAAGGACTCAATATGCCATGACTCTTAATAAACTGCTAAGCGGTGAAATCACCTTCATATTCTATTTAACACTGCAACTTAAAATAAGCTGGAAGGTCAAGTTGTGTGTGTCAATTAAGGTTAAGACAATACATCCTGTTGCACATACACTATTTCATGACCTATGTGCTGTACTTCTCAATACATTTTCAACAACCACTAGAGTGCCAACCCCAATATTGCAGGTAGCTCTACCAGAGGTAATCAGAAAAAGAGGAAACCGGGTAGAACATTTGGCAGAGCAGGTGTGCAAGGACACTCTGGGCTGAATGCAGAATGATAAACAGCACATAAACAGGGAGCTACATTCTTGTAACTCCTGTGAGAAAGGGATGTTGATGTACACAAATGGATGAGGCCAAAGGCAAGACCCACAGTACCAACTATGAGAACTGAAGTTTTACCCTGAGAATTAAAAGACAATACACAAATAACAAAGTTACCTGAAAAACTTTTCTAATCTAAGCATCCACTTTACTGTTTCTCTAAGATCATGATTCCAAGAAATAAATAACTCCAAAGCATAAAAATTTTTAAAAAGCCATTTAAAGAATTATATTTTTAAAGCCTCATTGGTATGCAAATATTTTCATAACCTAAATTAAGCAAAAAATAGTATACCCATTCCAGTAACTTCCACCCCCAATCACTGTTACTTTATTGGTGGAGTAACATTTTACTTGAGTAAATATTAAGAACACACACGCGCACGCACACACACAAAAATTAACAAATTATATTATGATCTTTTTTAAGAGCTTTAACTGGGGCTCTGTATATAGTCAACAAAGACTGTTACAAGGAGCTTACCATATTCATATCTGACAACAAAACGTAAAGTATAATTTCATTTTTTTCCCCTACAAATACCAACGCTTGATTGAAGAGCAGGGTCTGCCAGCTCCAACAGCATATGCTCCCAAATCTCATTTCACCTACTTGGTAACGTTCACTTACTTCTGTCTTGCTCACTACTATTGTCTTCCTAAGTGTTAATTTTTTAAAGAACATAATCATCTGTGTGCATGATATTTAAGTGCTTTGAATTTCTACTGTAAGTTTAAATATACTTGAAAAATCTACCTAATGGATCATAATACCACTTTCTGCCAGGTCCCTACAGGAACTTAGCAGCGGCCATAAGAGACCTCTAAGTCTGTTCGCTCCCTGTGACAAACCTTCTGCTTCTCCTGTGTCAACACACTGAGTCTCCTGGGATCACTCGTCCTGGGATAAGTGGCAGGTGCTGCTGCTGTGCTGCTGCTGCTGCTCACTGAGGTGACGAGCGGAGCTGTCCCTGGTGGAGTTACACCCTGAGATGCATGGATGGGAAACACATGCTCAGATTCATACCAAACTGAGTCCTCCTGCATGATACTGGGAATGACTAACATAGACAGCATTAGGCTCTAAAATAGTGACATTTTACTCTATAAGAACGTGTTACGCATAAGAAAACAGTATTAATGAATAATAACCTTAATAAAGCAAATACAGGAGTTTCTAAACTAGCTTTTCTATATTTCCCAAATGAAATTTGCTACAGTCTATATGCAGTATGTCCATTTATTAAATGTATATATTTATATTTTCACACTTTTGGTAACATTCAACTTGAACTTTTTCCCTTTAAAATTCAAAATATAATAATCTCTAAACCTCTTGTACTTAAAAACTATACACACACATATACGCAAAAGCACACATACACACAAAACCAAGCCAATAGATGAACTTAAAAGACTTGCATAACTTTCCAATTAGCACAATTCTCTTCCTATCTTTTCAAATTCCTATAGTACAGACAAAAATTAGTATATAAAAAGATGGGGAGAGACTCTAAAATACTTACATTATCTGTTCTTTGTCTCAACCAAAAATAATGCATATTTTTAAGCATAAAATATTTTTTACATCCAAGATCACTGAAATCCTTGTCCTTTCTAGTCCCTGCCACTTTCCTTAAAACAATCAGTATTTTTTTCTAAAAAGTATATTTATCATCAGAGGTTAGGTGGAACATATAAAAGAAATGCAATATACTCAAGAACTCCAGAAAATGTCAAGCAGAAGTAGTCTCAAAAATTTTTCAATCATTTCAATCCTGAAAACAACCGCTATCACTCATCAGACATCATTCTGTATTACAGAACTGACAGTAACTAGACTGAGCTAATAAACCTGAGAAAACCACTTTGTACAACGCCAACACTAGCATCACTTGCCACCCACTGTCAACCACCCAGCCAACAGCGAGTGGCTCTCCAGTCCAAGCTTTCAAGACAGCTGCACTGCAGACAGCAACAGGTACACATACTCACCTGCTGTTCCCCAGGGCAAAGACAACCACGTCTGCAGTGTACAGGAGGGCAGTAGTTGTTTATTCCTATTGTCCAGGAAAAAATATACTCCCCTTTATTCTAACAGGCCCCTGGATTTCCTTGGTCACCCATCTATGACCCAAATCAGAAAGCTATTTCCCAAAAGGAAACAATAAAATCATGGGTGAATCAAATAAATTAGAACCAACTTTTAAAAATTTCAAGATACAAAACCAAAAATATGCACTCAACCATTCCACTTCTAAAGCTGCCTCCTTTTATTATCTTACAAGATGACCACAAAACTTTAATCATTTTCTTATTTATGTATTCAGTAACAAGGTCCTAAATTTCTTAAGAAATCAATAGAGTAACTTCCTTTTCACACTGTTTTCCAAACATGTAAATGCCCAAGAACTAACAGCATACCTAAAAATAAAATAAAGATCCTCAAACTAGAGCACTTCAATGCTGCACACATGGTGCTGGGGTTTAGAAGATGTGGTGAAGTGAAGCAGAGGCAGAAGGGTGAGGGTAGGGGGCAAAGTGGTTCACCTAAGACCCAATAAACCAAAATTACATACGCCCAACATCTATACCATGTTTGGGAAGAAAATATCTATTGTGAAATCTACCTGCTTTATCACCAAATTTTTCTAAGCTAACTATAAAGATCAAGTTCTTTTTTTTTCTTTTTTTTTTTTTTTGAGACAAGGTCTTATTACATAATCAGGCTGACCTAGACTCACTATGCAGCCCAGGCTGGCCTCGAACTGGCGGTTATCCTCCTACCCCAATCTCCCAGTGCTGGGATTACAGGCTTGTGCTACCACACCTAGCTAAAATCAAATTCTGATCATCTCTTTAAATACTACCAGAGCCACTAGTAACTACATAAGGTGATACATATGTTAATTAGCTTCATTGTGGCAACTGTTTCACAATACACATATACAGGAACCAAAGTTAGAGTAATGAAGTAAATGTGTATGGGACCTACTAACTGAATATGGCTTTTCCACTGCTGCAAACACTAACCGTGGCTGAATACCAAGCACTGTCCATGTGCCATCCAGAGAGCTGTATGTCAGGCCATAAATTGTCATCCACACATTGAATTTTGATAACAAACTTACTACAACATACTAAGAAGTAAACCAAGCCTGAGGGTGTCGCTCAGTGGTAGAGCACTTGCCTAACATCGAAAAGGCCCTGGGTTAAATCCCTAGCACAGTTGAAACAAACATACCCATCCCATCATTCTTGCCACTTTCTGAGACAATTCTCGAAGTCCTCTTTCCTGAGTGTTCTTAGTTATGCTGCTGTGGCTACTTCAATGTCCTGAGTTAATTTAAAACTTACTTTTCAAGGTCATTTTGACATTGGAAAAGAGCAAGAAGTTGGTACAGTGCCAGACGCAGTGAATAAGGTAGATGAGGGCACACTGTGAAGTTTTTATGAGTCTGGCTTTCTGGTGGATGGCATTCAGCTGCAGTATTCACTGCATTTCGACCACATCTTATAAACACTAACCAAAGGGACTTTCCAAATCCCTGAGAAAGTGGCGAGGATGGGATCAATGTGCTTAAGGCAAGGGAGTCTTTTGAGGGTGATAAATGGCAATGTCTCTCCTGTAATAAATTTTTTAATTTAAATATTTGCCATCTATTTCAATTACACTTCATACACAGTACAAAAAGTTCCATCCTTGTTATAAATAAACGAAAACATCCTTACAAATTCTATACTAACACAAAGACTTCCACTTTGGTGCTCTGAGATCCCCCTATTTAGCAACAGCTAAGGCAACACTGAACTGATGGTTGGACAGGAAGTCATGTGAGGAACTAAGAACCCCAATGGCATGGAATCTGTGCTGAGCTGCACCGAACTAAAACACATCTCCCCATTTTTTTTTTTTTTTTTTTTTTTTTTTTTTTTTTTTTGTACCAGGGATCGAACTCACGACCTTGCGCTTGCCAGGCAGGCGCTTAAGCCACTGAGCTAAATCCCTGGCCATCTCCCCATCATTAACATTCCTCACAGAACTTATGGTTTACAGCTCCACAAGGAAGAATTTAAGCAGAATAGCTTTGTTTTGTTTTGTTCGCTTTTGTTGAGATAGGATCTCACTATACAGTTCAGGCTGGCCTTAAATTTACTGTGTATCCCAGACTGGCTTCACGCTTGCAGTGATCCTCCACGCAGAATTGTATTTTTAAAAGTATGCTTTTCAGCATACTAGATACTCGAGGAGAATTACGTTACATTAACTTCAAAATGCTAGTTTAAACATAATTCTTTAACTGCAGAAGTCATAGCCTTTTAACTTGCAAATACACACAGTGATTCTTTCCAGAAGAATTATTATTTGCAGTGTTCTTCCTAACTCTTTCAACTTCATACAGTACACTTTGGGAAATACTGCCTTAAAAAATACAGTTGTTTGGTTGGCTGAGGAATTTTTGGTTTTGTTTTTTGGTTTGTTTGGTTTGGTTTGGTTTGGTTTTTTTGACAGTCTCACTATGTGGTGTAAGCTGACCTTGTGCATCACCATGCCCAGCTTACAGCTGTATTTTAACTCCTCTTAATACATTAAGTCTACCTCTAACCTGCACACGACAGGTACAATTTTGGTATGTTTGAATTATATAAATTTGAAAGGAAATCTTAGTCTCATATAGGCAAAACTTGAAATGTGAACCCCAGACACTAAAGTAAGTATCAATCAAAAATCCTAATGGCAAGTCATGGTGTGTCTACTGTTGAGCTGGATCCTGAAAGACACCTATTCCCAGAATCACTGTTTAATTCTGCATGCTCTGAGTTACTCCAAGATCTTTCAAAGCATTCCCTATCCATAAATGCAGTTATTTGTAAGACTAAAAGGATCTGTACAACTTTATGTGCAGTTGCCATGATTTTATCATTAAAATGCTGCCTTTTAAAAGAAGTTCCTTCAAATAACAAATGGGTTTCTACTCTATTTTTAGACAAGGTTTTGACAGAACTCCTGGTAAAAATTAAGTCAAACTTTAACCCAGTATCCTGTGTTTTTAAAGTTAACATCTATCACTGAAATGGCCAAGAGCCAGGCATGGTGACACATGCCTATAATCTCAGCTCTGAGGAAGTTGAGGCAGGAGATGGCTGTGATACTAAGGACAGCAAAGGCTACCTAGTGCATTCAAGGACAGCCTAGACTACACCGTGAGACCCCAGTCTCAAAAAACCAAAACCAAAACCAAAACAAACAAAACAGATCTAGGTCCTAAAAAATAAAGACTACTAGGAACAAAAGGACTCAAGATCCAACCTCAAGAATCACCCACAGCCAATCTAAGTACCAATAATAAGGCAAGGAAGGAGCTAAAATTCCAATGTTCATTTAAACCCATGAGCTTTAACAGTACACAAAAGTAGACATGGGAGGGAGAGCGAGTGGGAGAGTGGTCGGTTGGTTGTCAACACAGGATGTTTGTGAATCAACCCATTTTCTTAATAACCTGTAACTAAAAGGAGACTCTCAGGCATTTACCTTGCCTATATAAACTATCATTAAATAATCAAATGCCAGCCAACTCTTCACCCGTGTTTTCTAAATAGTACGTGAAGCAGGAATAAGAGTATTACCGCACAGAACTTTAAATCAGCTTAGAGACCTAAGTCACATGTTCTCCACCTCAACCTCCTTAATATTTTGAGCCAGGCTTGTCCCAACGGCTGTCCTGTGCACAGAGGAAGGTGAGCAGCACCACAGCCTCTCACAGGCAGCTGCACCACTCTTCCCCACCCATCAATTGTGACAGCCAAAACTGCTCTGGGGAGAAGTGACTGCTCTAGCACAAGGTCCAATTCACCTAGACACCTGCACATCCTGGCCACTCAATCCAAAAAACAATAAATAAACACAGACACACATGCCACCTTAAGTAACACCCACAAAGCAGTTTTGCCCAGCCCCTTACCTCAGCATAAACAATCTAATCAAGCCTCTAGATTCAACTTCCAATTATAGGAAAGACCAAGGAGACAAAAGAAAAAAAAAAAATGACACCATAGGGTGCAATCAGTTCTAGATTAAGAGATTTAAGAAACAAGCTGGGCACTATGGTAATGTGCATCTCCAGTCCCAACTACTTGGAAGGCTGAGAGGCAAGGGTCCCTTGACACCAGGTCAGGACCAGCCTGGGAGTCACAGTAAGACCCTGTCTCTAAACAAAGCGAAACAGAACAAAACAGAAGGAAGGAGAATTGAAGAAATGTCTCATACCATTTGGATTTTATTTTAATCTCAAACTAACTGCAATAATCCATCAAAATTTAATAAAATTAATTCATTTGTGAGCCACATTTGAATGCTGTCTAGATAGCTTGATATAAACACATAAAAATTTTAAAGGCACAACTAGTAGTATCAATATTAAAATTTATTTTTAAAGCCTTTGAAAGATATATAGGTACAGTTACAGGTGAAATTACATGACTTACCTTAAAACAGTGAGACAGAAAGTATTGGGGTTTAATGAAATAGTAACTATGAACAGGCGTTTATTATAGTTACTGTTCCTGCCTTTTTTTCTAGGTGTTCTAATGCCCAGTTTTTCAAAATAATTTTTTAATCATGATCTTTAGCAGCAATTTTGTACAATTTAATTACAATTTCTACCTCAAATACAAGTAGATAAGTTAGTGAAAATACATTCAAATGCAGATGTCCTCTGGAGCACTTGCAAATAACTGAATAACCCTGGGCTTGTGCTTATGGCACAGGGACTCTGGGAACTCTGCACTGCAGCACCCAGCCCCTCTCCTTCCTGGACTGGAGTGCTTGGCTCAATGGCAGGCTGTACCATTGCCCTTGACTTCTGGGTGTGTTCCAGAACTTTGCTTAATTCCATCAAACACTGCAGCCCAGCTATAATCTCAAACACTTTTTTTCCTGAGACAGGGTCTCACTTTGTAATTCAGGCTGACCTTGAATATGCAGCAATCTTTCTGCCTCAGTTCCCCAGAGCTGGGTTTACAAGCATGTGACACCACACCCAGTTTCAAACTGCATTGTACCCACAGCACAGTGGAAGCCCAGATATAAGGTAGTTTATTAACTTCTTGTTTTAAATAAACAATGAGACAACTAAGTAAGAAAACATCCAAATGTAATAATAACTTGTTTTAATACAAGACAATCCATACAATTTGTTATTATGAGTTCTTGCTTTTGTTCAATTAAGAAAAGCTATTGCCTTCCTGGAAGCCAAGATGAAATGAAGGTAAACTCCAAATGGGAAGATTTTTTGTTTTTTATTTAACTATGTATCTATTTTTAGTACTGAGGATCAAACTCACAACCTCACGCTTGCCAGGCAGCACTTGTGTCTCTGAGCTATAGCCCAGGCCCCTAAATGGGAAGTACTAAATGTGTCTTGTTTTTTAATTTTGGCAAATAACACACCTTTTAAGGGACATTTTAAAAATTCACTAATTTGGCTAACACTTAAATTACCTTATCACCCTGGAGTTTTTTCATTTCAGCTTTCCTGAAAATGTAACACAATAACTGAATGTGATATCGAATCTGCGTATTTACTTTTCAACAGGACAAGTGATTCCCAGATCAAAGCAAAAGTCATGTCAGACTGACATCAAATTGTACCAATGATAGTTATCTAAATTACTGTATATATCAACTCACACATACACACACAAAACACACACACACGCACACATAAAACTTAACTTTCTGCTCTTTCCTACAAACCACAGGAAAAAAATTGAAATTTGCAATCCAAAAATGAGGCAAAAGCTCAGTGGCACAGCGCCTGCCTGGCAAGTGTGAGGTCATGAGTTCAAATCCCAAAAAGACAAAGTTACTAGAGCCCATCCTATATATTTAGACTGCTGGTTTGGTTTTTACTGTTGTTATTCTAAACATACCTAGCCATTTTCAGTCCCTTAAACTGTACTTGCCTCCTACTAATCAATAAGCAATGATAAATTATTTACTAACAAAAGCACAAAAATTCTGATGAAAAAACAATTGAGCAAAGAATGTGAGAAAAGCCAAATCTGGAATGAGCTGTTCGTTTGTGTAAATTAAATCTTTTATTCCCAGACTATCAATAGAGTTGCCAAAAAGCAGTTTGTCTGTGTTCTCATTATATTTAGCTGTTATGTTTAGTTGAGTTTTTTTTAACCTCCCTTTAAAAAAGCTTCAAGTGGTTTTTAAAAAGTTCTTCCTCATCCTGCAGCCTGGATCTAGGAAATGAACTGTATCTTTCTTCTTAGACAAACAAAACATTATAAAATGAAAAACACACCTCAAGCTTTTCAAACTTTTAAGTCTCATTAAGTAGACTAGCTATATCATACACAGCCTAGTCTACGGCCATACCACCCTGAACGCGCCCAATCTCGTCTGATCATACACAGCCTAAGGCCAAAAATAGAATCCAATGTTCAACAACTTCCAATTTCTACTTACCAATTTATCATTTTCATTTGGCATTTCAAACACACATCTCAATTTAGAATCCATTAATTCATCGGGTTTTGCCTCTTTCCACTAAAAGCAAATAAAACCAAATATGAGACATAGGACATTTCACCTGAAGGGAACATAAGCGTGGGCATGGCCCATAGGACGCTGGAGAAGTATGTGGCCATCTCAGGGCACACTGTGATCCTCTATGGTGATCACCTTGCCACTCATTCACTAATGCCACAGAAACTTTAGTTGATGTATACCTTCTGTCAACATCTGACAAAATCACACTGATAACCCACATTTTTGCCTTACATTTTAAAAACTGAGTTTTTCTGTTAAGAGTTACACAAAACTGACAGTTCAAACTACATTCCCAAAAATAAAATCTGTTTAATGTTTTTACTTACCACTGCTTCCATATCTGAAGTGTTTGGTGGAGCAAAAATTGTCTGTACCATAAACTTGTGTTTGCTCTTTTCATTTGGATCATAGTCAAAGGGCTGCAGCATTACTAAAAAGAAGGAAGAACACATTACACTGTGGTCTGCATGTTCACCATTCCCATTACCTATTACACAAGCTTTAAAAAAACCAAGATGAGTTCAAGCTACCACATACTGCATTATTTCCACTAATGTTCTACAGTTGACTTTATGACTTCCAATTACTTCTAAATTGTGCACCTTTTGGATTTGCTAAGTCTTTTAACAAGCTATAAATTAATAAATGAGTACTTTAAATATAGGAATTTATGGCTGCCTCCTCTGAACTTGGTTTGTGAACATTTTCACACCTCTGCCAACACTGACTCCTGTAAGCACATGTTAAATTCAATAAACTATTCATAAAACAATTTATAAAATGAATTTATGCTTCATTTTAGTATTCAGTGATAATTCTAAGATAACTGAGGCACTCAGAGGAATTATTTAGTGACTTAAAAACCCACTGTCATGTATTATTTTAAAATTACCTTCCCTAAAATGTACTTTAAATAAACAAGAAGTTTATTTGCTTAATTTTATTCTAAGGAAAAAAAACACAAAACAAAATCGTAACTTCTCAATATGTAGCATTCAGAGTCCAAATAATTTTTTTCTACGCATTTAAAGGTTTCAGTAGTCTCTAAGGGGATTTGTTAGGGTTCCATATGGTAACAAGTCATGCTAAATTTATGTACATAAATCCAAGGAATAAACAAACAATTATTAAATTTATGCATATGGTACACAAATTATTTCTAACATTTATTTCTGAACTGTCAACACTTTCAAAACAACAAATTCAATTAAGCAAATGCAAGAAACCTTGATTATTCAAGCAAATCTTATCTATAAGGTATGTCTGAGAAGTCTATTAATCTCTTAACAGTTAGCCCCAAGCAGCACTCAGGCAGTACATTTGTTTATATACTTATTATACCACGGGTTGCTTGGGCAGGTGTTACTTCAACCAGGTGATTCTTGTATTGAATAAATTTGATAAAATTGTTTTCTTTGTTATATTACCTCATAAAAATTAATAAAAAATGAAATCTTTTGGTCATTCTGTAACTAAATAATTTTTTTTTAAGGGAGGGCGGAAAAACTAGGGAATAGGGGCCAGGGAAGCATTTATTTAATTTTTATTTTATTCATTTATTTATTTTGGTAGGGGATCAAACTCACAACTGTACGCTTACAAGGCAGGTGCTTATGCTGCTGACCTAAATCCCCAGCCCCTGTAATTAAATAACTGGACTGGTAAGTGGTTAGCTCCCTCATAGTTTAAAAAAAAAAAGAACATTCAAAGGGCCAAATACATAAAAGCAGAAAATATACAGGATAAAGACCTAGGGATATACATAAAGCATAATACAATTTCATTAACACCCTTTACTGAACAACTGCTATAGGTTTATCACAATGAAACAATATTTGTGGATAAAAAAAATGACAAAACCCAGCACAGTGGTACATACCCATAATCCCAGTTACTCTGGAGGTTAAGGTAGGAGGACAATAAGCTTAAGGTCAGCCTGGGCAACTCAGCCAGATAAAGATGTTTAAAAACACTGGTATATAGCTCGGTACAAGAGCAACCTGGAGAGGATAAAGCCATGGATGTTCCACTCCTCATGTCACTACAATACAATGGGAGCTGAGAAGCACTGCCATGGAGACAGAGGTTCTCCTAGAAGCCACGCAAGTTCTCACACTGGCTTTCTACTTCTCAGCTGTGTCAGAAGACTGCTATGGGGTACACTCATGAGAAGCATGAGGGATTTTCAGAGATGGAGTTTCCAAAGCATGCTATGACACCAGCATAGATTTTACAGCAAAAGTAAGTGACCCATATATGGTAGGAAACAACCACACCTTTCAACTACAGTATAAGTAAACATATAACGGAATAATAAAGGTGAAGTTTTTCCTGGCCAAGGCAACTCATGCCTGTAATGCCAGCACTGTGAGATGCTGACACACAGGAATCTCAAATTTGAGCCCAACCTGGGCAGTTTAACAAATAAGCAACAGTCTGTCTCAAAATAAATATAAATAGCCGAGCATGACGGTGCACCCCAAAATGCCAGCACTCAAAGAGTCTGAAACAGAAGGTTCACTGCAAGTCTGAAGCCAGCCTGGGCTGCAACGTAAGTAGCCAACCTCAACTGCATAGTGAAACCTTGTCTCAAAAAGACACACGTACATACATAACATAACATAACATAACATAACATAACATAAAATAACATAAAATAACATAAAATAACATAAAATAACATAAAATAACAAAATAACATAAAATAAAATAACATAAAATAAAATAAAATAAAATAAAATAAAATAAAATAAAATAACAACATAAAATAACATAAAATAACATAACATAAAACAAAATAAAATAAAATAAAATAAAATAAAATAAAATAAAATAAAACAAAACAAAAAATAAAAATGTTGGGTGTGTAGTTTAGTGCAGTGGTCCTGGGTTCAATCTCTAGTATAATTTTTTAATAAGTTTTCAGATACAAGACACTGGGCAATGTGACAGGCACATGGATTCATTTGCTTTAACCACCAAAAAAGAAGCATTATACTTTTGTAAGCAAAAGAATTGGAACCCAGAAAAACTTCTCAAACTGTATGTAATACACAATGGATCTAATCCTAAAAATAATAAAGGCAGAGAATGTAAAAAACTGGAAGAAGGAGTAGATACGAAGTTTTAAATTAATAACAATTACTTAGAAATTAACCATACACACCTCCAATACACAAGATCAGGGTGAGAAATTTTCTTGTAACAGGGTGCACATGGTAAGATAACATAAGAAAATCTTTAAAGGCTAAGCCAGAACAAAAAGTATCCCCCCCTTCCTTAGATGAACCACTTTTAGAATAAACCAAATTAAACACGATCATAACATGTCAAAATTCAAAACTGCGTAAGTTCAGGACATGATTTGTTACCTGAAACAGTCACCGTTGACCCAGGGTCAATAATTCCACTGTTGGGTCTCACACAGTACCGGCGAGGTGCTGTAGTCTTCACTTTGAAACACACTTTTCTATCTGACGGATTTCGCAATTTAAGATTTGTAGTGACTACATCTGTGAAGGGGCCTGTGAGTTTTAAAAACAAAAGAGAAAAAAATTAACTGGAGTCACAACAAAAGCACAATTCAAAATTATATAAATATAGCCACAATTTTATTAATGTATTGATTCTGCCTACATATAAATATTACCAAATAGCCAACAGTGATCATACTTCTTTCTCCAGGTGGTAGACTTATAAATGAGATATACTGGCTCTTCATTTTCATAGCTGACCATAATTCACAAAATCTCTACAATAAACACAGATTATTTCTACTTTTTAGAAAAGTGTTTTGAAAATTTTAATCTATGAAGTCAGTCTACAATTGTTACTCTTACAGTATGTTCTTACCACAGTACTAAAAATACCAGATTCTCCTAAAGTCTTCAAACCAGTGCCAAAAAATCTCTCCACCAGAAGACACTACACCCTACAGCAGCAGGGCACCTATTTTTCAAACAGATGTAAAGACCTACTCATTCATTCGTTCATTTATTCATACTATTTGGAAGGTATTGGTTATGCACTGCAGATAAACGTTTTTACACGTTTAAATTTTGGTTCTGCACTCAAACATAAAATTATTAGCAACCCAAAAAGCTGATGTAGCTCTGTCTGCATTAAAACCCAGTATATCCTCATTTTTTAAAAGAGATGAGAAGATTATAGCCATTTTGCTCTTGGCTGAAGAAAAGCATAAGACGGATGTATGCAAGTTAACTTAAAGTGAATTTACTTTTTACTTTGGAGACAGGAGATAAAAATATGTCAAGATGGGAAGCAAAACTCCCACTATTAACTATCCCAAAAGCAATTTAAAATGATTTCATTGGCAGGGGTGAGGGTGTACCTCAATGGTAGCACTCCTGCCACCTAACATGCCTGCATTTGATTCCCAGGGCTGCAAAAGACTAAAAAATAAAGAGATACCTACTACACAGACATGTTTTTAAAAATATATCTTGTCTTTTAAAACTTTAAAATATTCATACTATGGAAATCCAGACTGAAAAATTTCTCCAACTATGCTACACAGTTTCTGTTTTGTTGAACAGGAGAAAACTGCCTAAGACAAAACCCAGAAGACACCAAAGGAGGCATTAGGAAGAGTGCAGGAGACAGAAACAAATTTGTATAATGCAATAGGAGAAAATTCACAAAGAAAATTAAAAGGCATTTGGTTTAATCAAGTCCTAAGGAGTATCAGACCTCTCCTGAACAAAGTGGTTAAGGTAGATAACAGATCCTCAGAAAAGAGAAATTATGTAACATATGGGGAAACACCATAAACCTAATCCTTTACATGACACTCACATGCCAGTGGTTTGTTTGGCACCATGACAATGTCAGGGTGGGGATGAGATACAAAGATACCACAGAGAGCAGACATTCTATAACGCCTTGCACACTCCCATACAATATTATGCCTCCACTCCAGTGAATTTTCAACTCCATCTCCTCCTATAGTTTGGATCTTGAATATCTCAAAGGCCCAAATATTTATAAGGACTTGGTCCCCAAACTGCCATTACTGGGAAGTGGTGGTAACTTTCAGAGGTGTGGCCTGGTGGGAGTCCTTAAATCCTGAAGCTGCCCTAAAGCGGGGTAGGCGATCCCAAGCCCTCTGGCTCTTTTCTGCTTCCTGGATCTGACCCACAGCTTTTGCTCCACCAGGTATTGCAACCACAATACAGGTGCTACCTCACCTCAGGCTCAGAAACTGAGCCAAGGGACCATGGACTGAAACTTCTAAAACTGTCAACCAAAATAGCCCCCCTCCCCACTTTTTTTAAAATGTCAGGTATGTTACTGTGATAGAACCCTGACCAAATACACCTCTAAAAGTTCCAACTGGTTAAAAAAAGAAAAATCTTTTCCAGCAATGCATCTATTCTGTAAAACAAAATTTTCTTCAAAACTTTAAAAAACTCAGTTCAGCACTGCAGAATATTCTTCTACCAATAGCCACGACATTCACTGATAACTTAAGTCACCAGTATATCTGTATTTGTGTCAACCAGTTGTGGTTGACACATTTACATATGTAATTCTACCAATATGCACAAATATTCTTATTTTGCCTTTATATCAATGTTAAAAACTATCATCATTGTTAGTAGTACTTGTCTTATTCCTCTTAAATCTGAAGTTGTTCTTTACAAGGAAGTATGCTCTATTTCATTATGTTTGCTACTGTAGTCATGCCAAAATACATTGAAATGCCTACCTTTCTCTGTGTTAGAACATAATAAAATTTTAATTGTGGATAATTTTTATGTAAAAATTTCATTTTGAAATGGTAATTAGCCATTACAAAATACAAACTATAAAAATGGAATATGGGGTGAAACAGAATTAAGGGCCACTACATTATACCAATAGTCTCCTAATTTACTAAATGGAACTGTAACTTCACAATGCTGAAATGGTTAAACCACTGGGGCAAACAACTAAGCAGTTACTTTATAAGTCAGATTATGGTGAACTATGCAACAGTATGAGAAGACAGTAAATAGGACAAGGCACATGAAGGGCTTTCTAGAATGCTAGAATGCTGGTCAGGTCTATTTCTACCCTAAGTGGTGACTGTACTGGTATTTTTTTTTATGATAATGATTTGCACATATTTTCTGCATGCGAAACAATAAAGACTTTCAGAAAAGACGATTCTTAATGAAATCATAAAAAAACTGAAACTCCATTGTTTTTGAAGTAATTTTAATAAGAAAGTGAACTTCTGAAGCAAGTTATACAGGAAACAAATATTCTTACAAATGAAGCAAAGCCTGTCATTTGCCCAAAAGGAATGTTTAGTTTCATATCTATGAAACGACTATTGAAACAGTGGATTTTAAAATCACCTGACAGTAAAACTAGTCTGCAATCAATGGTATGTACAGTTTGATACATATTTACATTGAAGGTGAAATGTCTTTTTCACAATGTAATCATAATCCAATAAAGCTGCATACTTTCACTGACTTGCACTTTCACCAAAAATAAAAACCCTACAATTAAAAAACTCTTAATTTTTAATTTTATAGGCTGTCCTTTTTTAAGCAGTTATATTTTTTATCACTAAATACTCTTGACTATTCTACAATTGCAAATGCCATTAAGCCAAAATCTTACTGCAGGACCTAAATTTTCACCACCAAAAAGAAACTTAACATATACAAGTATAAATAAAAATGCTTAGATGTAACTTTTTGAAAAAACATGGAACCTGAAATTCTACACATTCATCCTACCCTTACTAAAATAAATGAGAAAAGACGAAAGTCCTAATGACAAAACCTGGCTGCTCTGCCCCAACACACAAACAATGCGGCTGCACCAACTCAGGTGAAGAGTACTTCAGCAGGTTTTCACAGGCTTTGGCAAATTAAGCAAGTATCAATGATTCAGTTACATTCATAAGGGCTACACTGCTGAACATGTGTCAAATTATCTTTAACTTAAAATAATCACGCATATGGAACATATACTGTAGAATATATAGAACATGTACTAAGAATTTCCAGAGTAGCAGTAGCAATGCCAGTAGTAGTAGCAAGTCTTTGCAATAACTTGTATTTATTGGGCATTTATCAGGCATCAGTAACTTTGCATTAAGTTGTTTTAACCCTTGTAACAAGTCCATGAAGTACTTTTATTACTCACCAATGATTCAGCTCAGAGAAGCTCAATACTAGTTCAACCTAATACAACTACAAATCAACGCAAGTGGGAAATCAACCATGTCTGACTCCAGGCCTGAAATCTCATAAATTCTGTAGACAGTAGCTAGCTATATTTATTTTCTAATTCATAACCACAGCACCTAGATCTGTGAAGCATTAAAGCATGAAAGTCAAATTAGTATTATTTGAAAAGATTTTTAAATAGATACTATATTTCCCTTAGTCCCTAAGTCAATGCTACACATTTCCTGAAGTAAGTACCAAACAAGAGTTTAACATTTTACATCCAAGGAACCTCTAAAACATTTTCATCACAAATTTTAAAAATGGAGTCACCTGGTTCACTTTTTCTATACCACAGTGAAATCAAAGACTTGATTAAAGCGCACCCTGTGAACACTGAGTCTTTGTCTTGTTAGCTACTGTGCCCCAGTGCTGCTGCAACAATGCTTGGCACAGTGGGTTACTGATAAATATTACTGTACAAATATTGTTGGGCAAATAAACAGACTGCCACTTTTTGGAAAGTCATATGAGTTCTATTTCTGTTCAAAAAGACCTAGTTACTAAAATACTAAAGCAATTACAAAATTTCATTAACATAATTTCCAAACTGTGGATCATGATATTAATGCAAAAGCAAGACTTCATTAAGTCTCTAATACTTAAAAATTTTACTTAAACTGTTTATTCCTCTTGTTATTAATACTATATTATATTTCCAATAAACAGCATCTGGATGTATCATGGAAAAAATTATGAAATCCACTTAATACAGTAAGGTATGGTGATTTAAAAATAGTAAATTTTAGCCAGGCCTGGTGGCTCAAGCCAGTAATCCCAGCACTCGGTAGGCTGAGGCAGAAGGATCCTTTTGAGTTAGAGACAGGCCTGGGCTACAAAGTGAGCTCAAGGCCAGCTTGAACAGCATAGAGGACCCTGTCTCAAAAAAAAAAAAAAAAAGACAAAAAAATAGTAAGTTTTCCTACTCTATGGGTCTATAGAAAGTCACAGAAATTAAATAGGCAGGGACCATGTCTTTTATTTCTTTTGTACCATTTATATAATGTAGTGTTCGGAACATATAGTAAAATATGGCCCATCACCTGCACCTTAAAAGAAAATCACTTTACTCCTTTGAAAAACCTTTTGAGGGTAAAGAGAGGCGAGTTTGTTATTAATGCAGACTTTAACAATACAAAATATATCTGTGAGGCTTCAACTCTAACCCACAAACTGCGAACTGACTTTGGGCACCTCCACCTCGCCAGCCCAGTTTCATCCCCTTCGTTTTAGAACAGGCAGACGACCTCCAAGGCACCTACCAACTCCAAAGTTCTGTGACACTTCTTTTTACTACCTTCAAGTGTATCTTCAATCCAGTGGTAAAGATGGGAGGAGGTAACTCTCAGTCACCGTGGCCTTCCTGACATTTTGTCTGAAATCATCTTAAACATCCAGGCTCTCTGAGCCATTTGGATGCACAGACTACTCACTCCAATCTAAACAATCTTAGGGACATAATCTTGAAAACAACGGGGATAAACTTTACACAGAAGGGGAGAATTATTTGCAACATTTTAACATCAGCTGAAAGGCCCTTTCATTCTGTAGCCTTCTAAATAAAATTATATACATACACAGTTATATGGAAAACATGTACGTGTTCAAGAGAGTATGAAATGTGTGCATTACCTAGTTACCTCCATTAAAATAGAAACAGGTGGTCCACATTTAAAGTTTAATTTTTATGATCTAGATAGCATGTAAGGAAATACAAGAAAATGGACATTTTGAGAGAATTTGAACTAAACATTTTCATACTATCTATAAAACTAAAGCTACTGCTAGAGGCAAATATGAGAAAATGATCACAATAATCAACCAAAAATACAGATTTTATATATATATATACACACACACACACACACACACACACACGTTTATCCTGTACAGCAAACATAAAAAGAAATACAAGAAAATGTTAACAGTAATTCTAGGTGGTACTACCGAATAATATTTATTTGCTTTATACTACCCATACTTTTCAACTGTCTTCTTTGGGAACATTTTATAGTCAGAAGGAACTTTTTAAGCCTATACACTAAAAAGCTTAATTTACCATAAAACATTTTATTTGCGTAAGGTCCTAGGGGGAAAAACTGAGAAGATTCAGAAAAACAAACCCTCTGAGGATTCTGTTTTATTAAGGGTTTCAGCAGTAGAAACAAGACTAAGAGATTCTCTTTCCCCTACAGTTTTATTTTTAAAAAAGTTTCTCACAGAGAAAACAAACCAAACAGGAAACGCTGTAATTTAAACCCACTCTATATTCCTATACAAAACATAGACACAAAATAAAGGGCTATCAAATCATTGGCACATAAGAAATTTGTCAGTCTATTATAAACTGATTCTCTTAACCACTTAGCAGTTCAATTATTTAAACACAGACTGATTAAAAATTGCATATTTTTGTTAATTTCTGTAAAGAGTAACAGGCAATAAAAAAATTAATTTTATCAAATTTATTCAATACGAAAATTAACTGGTTGAAATGACACCTGGCTCATTGCTGCTTGGGACAGTGAGTATGAAAACAAGCATACTGCCCAAGTAATGCTCAGGGTAACCAAGGCCTTAACAAGCTAAAATGTACGTAACTAACCTTGTTCCTTTAAACCAGAATTTTGAAAACATATCAAACATTTATGATAACTCTAGTTATGAACATCCCAAAGACCAGAAAAAAGCAACTAAGTATGCATAACACACTAAAAATAATGTCCACTGGATGCCTACACAGTCACTGTGCTTAAAGGCAAGGCATCAATATTTTAACTGGTTAAAGTTAGCACCAGTGTTGGGCCTCCTGTGAGGCCAGCTCTACTTCTCTGCCACTGAGACTGCTTATATAGTCTTGCCTCAGTCTCCTCATGAAGGACCTCACCAGACACTCATGTCCCTTGTGTAAAATGCCCTTAAGGGTGTGCACATAACCTATGCATATCCTGCCCTATTCATTAAATTATGTCTAGCTTACAATACCAAATACAATGTAAATACTATGTAAGTTGTTATACTCTATTAAGAAATAATAACAAGCAAAAAGTCTGTATGTGTTCAATATGGGCATAATTTTAAAACTTCTCAAGCAGCAGGTTGTATCCTGACCATCCGCCAATGTGGAATCTGGGGATATAGAGACTTTATAATGAACTCACTGTGATTTTTGTTAATCATAAAAAAATTTCCTGCAAAACAAGATTGGACTCTGAAAACATACATGTTCCACTTTATAATTCTGTGACACTTCTTCATTTTAAATAAAATTCTCACAAGGGACTACCAGCTGATGGCAACAGCAAGAGATAAATGAAACTTCCACATTAATGTAGTTACGATTTAGCTGTTACAAGGTAGTTAGAAATTAGATTTACTTTCAGCTAGACCTTGATTTGTGAATTGTGACTGGATATGTCAATCTAAGTAACAGAGACTCTCCAAAGCTTAATAAATTTATTTGGACACATCATTCAATGGAATGGGAACAGTACTGCCATAGTAAACAGTGTATGTATTTAAGGCTGAGGAAAGGGAAGCTTTAACGGTAAAATAAGGAGAATGACATATTTTGAAACAATAACCCTCAACTACAAGAATCAGTAACAGGAATGGCATTAGTCCAAAGTTGGGATGGGAAGTTGCTGGGCAGATGTCCTTGCAGAAGTGCTCTCTGTCTAAGGCTGCAGTGGCCTTTGCACAAGGTTATAGTTCTAGTAATCCTGCACAGTAATTACTGATGTCTTGCCATGTTAGTGGCATGAGATTCTCCTCCTTCATAATATTCTAGCGTGATTTATTATTCTTTGGTTGGTGGAAGACTTGACAAAGGTCACTTCATTTTGTTTCTGACAGCTTTTACAGATGTGATCAAGATTAATTTGTTTTCTATTTATCTTTATATACCTTCCCTTATGCCAAAAAGACTACTATGTAAAAACGCTTAAGTTATTAATGAGATATACACACACCTCCCAAACAAATTTAATCTTCACTTTCCAAAAGAATCAAGTTAAATAACTAAATTGTTTTAAGTTTTTTATCTTACTATAAGCAGCACACATTCACTGTAGAAATCTTAATACAATCAGGCATTGTGGCACAGCTGCAGCAAGAAGGATCACCGTGAGTTTGAAGCCAGCCTAGAGTACACAATGAGTTCAAGGACAGCCTGAGCTACACTGCCAGACCCTCTCTCAAAAAAACAGAAACAAAAACAAAAAGAAATGAAAAAACATAGAAAAGCACAATTATGAAAACAAGACATCCTAAAGTAGAACGCTAGCATTCTTTACTTTCTAATCTCTTTCTCCACATAATAACATAAACTCCTCATACTTCCGCAACTTTTCAACTGAGGGGTAAGACTGTCACCAAAGATCAGCTTTTTACTAAAAGTAGAATAACCAGACTTTAACAGATATAACACAATACCATCTATGAAGTATTTTTACCACAAAATATTGAAACCTGAATCTAATCAACCCTTAAACCTAATTCAAAACTTACAGGAAATATACACAAGACATGTCCAGAATACAGGACATTTTACTGGAAAACTGGCATGGTCCTTAACAAACCAATGGCATTAAAAAAAAAAAAAGAGGCACTACCATTAAGACTTAGATACATGACAACCAAATGCAATGCACAAATGAAAAAGTAGTTTTTAAAAAGAAGTCAATTAGAGGAATTTCAAAACACTATTAGATGCTACACTAAAGCTTTATTGTTGGTTTTAAGTAATAACAGTATCATGACTATGCAGAAAGAAAGAAAGAAAGAAAGAAAGAAAGAAAGAAAGAAAGAAAGAAAGAAAGAAAGAAAGAAAGAAAGAAAAAAAGAAAAGTTTCTTCTTTGTCCCTAAAAATGCAAACTCAAGTAACCACGGCATAAAACATTGGGCTATTCAAGGGCAGAAGCGCTGTAAACTGAGCCCAGCTTGAACAAGAAACCCTGCCCCCACCCTGCAAGGAGGAAAGACTGGAGTTGGAGCTCAGTGGGAAGGCTTTGGGTTCAATCCTCAGTACTGCCAAACATACAGAGGCAAACAAAAACATAAATAAGCATGGTAAAATGTTAAAATTTAAGTTATGTTAGGGCACATGGAGATTCATGTGTTTTTATGAATATCTGGAAATTAAAGTTAAAAATTTTTAATTGAATAATGTAAGTCGCATTTCAGTTATAATAAACCAGTAGTCTTTCTACCTTTAATTTTCTTCTAATTTTTTTATGCTTAAAAAAAAGCAAGGTCCCTTTACTTTTCAATCAAGTTTAAGATAAAAAGACAACAAGAAAAAGACCAACAAGTGCCTAGGAAAAATAAAAAGGGTGCCTGTAATAGGCTCTCTTCAGAGATCATCTCTGCACAGTTCAAAGTCTCAAAGACCCTCCATGGTAGTGCAAGCCTGTAACCCCAGCACTCAGAGAGTCTGAGGCAGGAAAATTACCACAAATTTAAAGCCAGCCTAGGCTACAGTGAGTTCAAGACCAACCTGAACTATACACTGAAACTGTCAAAAATAAATAAATAAAGCCAACCAAAACAAAAAAAGGAAATTTAATAGGAGGGGGTCATGGGAGCCCTGCATGTTGGAGGGTACAAAGTAACAGATACAAAAAAAGAAAAAGCAGATACAGACTGAGAGCTAATGTACAACATGCTCTCTACAGGTAATAAAATTTTGCTGTACTTAAGATTCCTGCTAAATAAGCAGACTTCAGGGGATCTTCCCACCAGAGGAGGAAGAGGTGAAAGGATGAGACACAATGTTACTGAAGTGTCTATATGTATACTGTAACACCATTATATGTACACCTTCACCACAGATACACAACATCACAGGGTACACCAGTCATGTATGCACCATAACATCATGCATACTTTAACCATATGCAGTGCAATGTTTTAAAAAGGGGAGAGAAGACTTGTACAGCACACCAACATTACCAATCCTAACAATCAAAAAATATCGAATTTTAAAGAACCTAATTAAGTTTTCCCAATTTTTATGCAGCAGTCCCTCCTTCCCCATAGCAGGTTTGTTCCATGACCCCCAGGGGAAGCCTGAGACTGTGGACAGTACCTAACTCTGTAACCTCGTATCTTTTCCAGCTCAATCAAGCATTCATCATGCCCTGGCCTTAACATTTATAGCCTGAGGCGTGACAGCAAAATCAACATGAATTTCTCTCTTTACAAGTTCAGATTTTTTTCTTAGAGTAGATCCCAGCAATCTCAGCGTTTGGTTTTGTCTTACTAAGTGAACAACGTTCACCTCTGCACTAAAAAGAAGCATTTAGTGGCCGCTCTTTGGCACGCCCAGGCGTATCTGACCAGCACCACTACTCTTACTCACTGGGGCCAGTAAGTAAAACAAGGATTACTTCAGCCCAAGGAGTGCAGAGATCTGATAAGGAGCCAGCTACCAAGTGGCTAACGTGAACAGCACATCCAAGGTGGAGATGGTAGCCAAAATACCTAGGGCCCAGGCAGGAGGGAGCAGAACAGGACAACATTTCAACAGGCTACTCAGAATGATGTGAAATTTAAACTTGTTTAATTTCTGAAATTTTCCATTTAATATTCTAGGACCACAGTTGACCATGAGTAACTAAAACCACAGAACACAAAGCCACAGAAGGATGAATGAGCAACTGTGTATCTTTCTACATCACAAATACCATTTTCTGTTTGCTCCCATCAGAAACCTTTAAAGCCAGAACACCCCCAAATTTCCTTCCTTTTGCTTTACAAAAAAAAAAAAAAAGCAGTCTACCCATGGGATAATTAATTCTTTACAAAATACCCCTTTAGTCATTTTCTGGAACTACCAACTACACACAATTATACACAACAGGTAAATGAAAAATCCAATTCTGAAGATATTCAAGAGAAAAATGGGAATTACAGTGAAATCATCAGTCTTACTAGTCAACATTTATTGGGCAATCCTTCAATGATTCAAATCTTGTTACCAAGTATACAAATAGTAAAAGAAACAGGTATATATCAAGTAATTCACAGTACAGTTTGGGAGGAAGAAAACCAAGTGAGCACAAGCTTTCATAATGCCATGAAAAAGGGAGAAAGTAACCTGCCCTGAAAGAATATCAAAGACTTCATAAGAAAAGTGATTCCTGAACTGGAGTCTGCCTGAAAGAGCAAGATTTCAAGCAGAGCATGTGCAAAGTCTTTCAACAGCTTGGGTGCATTTGGGAAAATGGTTTCATAGGTAGCAAAGAAACAGCACTAAAGTTAGAGAAGCAGTTTGAACTTTTCCAAGTACACAATGGGAAAATACTTTAGTGTCTTTAAACTAGGGAACATCATCACCAAAATTTTAATCTGCAAAAAGTAGTTCCAGCAGCAGTATGGAAGTCACGTTAAAGAAGGTTTACACAAGAGAAAAGGAGAAACATCTACTGACCAGGAAAGAAAAGATGTAAGATACTGTAACTATCCCAAATCCAGACCCCTCTGAATATAAGGACCCCAACACATCGTCCATACCTACTCAGATCGTGAGCTTCCGCCTACCCTCCCATATGGCCCCATATAAAACACAACTGATCCTCGTGCAGACACCTGGAGGCTCCTAGGTGGGCAAACGGCACCGCCATCTAGTTTACACAAGCAGAAACTGCAAAACTGTAGAGGAAAACAACCACCCCTGTTCAGATACCCAGAGTCTCCCTGGTTTGCTCTCCAAACTTTTCATCATTTCTTTAACACATCATTGCAGTCCAAGAGGTCTCCTCTTGTCAGCACTGCTATGGCTACCTAATTCATCTCTGTCTCTTCTTAATCTACACAGCCACTGGAAGGAGTACTTTCAAATGCAAACAGATGTTACTGGGTTCGCATCTTTACTGCCCCTCTCCTGCACAACACTTCAAACTACCTCCTGGCTTGGGACAAAAATGAAACTACTAACCTGCCCTACAAACCAGAACCAGATTCATCTTGGTTATTTCCATTACTGTCACACTGACCTCTTTCAGTCTGGTAAATGTCTCATTTTCCCTCCTACCACAGGACCATTCTACATGCATTTTCTTTTCCTTATCCTCTAGAGACCTTCTTACTCTTGGAATCATACTTCAATTGTGACAGCATTCTCTGACCAGATCAAAGTCTACTACTTTAGATTCTCATAGCACTGTCAGACATCTTTATCTGTGTTTCCTCATTTCCATAGTGTCTCTCCCAATAGAACTGTCCCATGAACACAAGGGCAGTGTTTCCCTCACAACTGTAGTTCCAACATTCATTCATCACACCTGACATATAACAGATGCGCAAATCTAATGCTATTATATTAGATAATCTGATTCAGGACTGAACGAATTCTTAAAATGAATTTTGAAGTGGAGCTGGATTACAGGGGATAAGTAAAGGATGATCTGAGAAACAGAAACAGTTTATTACTTGTGTAGTGTTTCTGATATGAATAATCATGATTCCTCCAAAAAGTAAAAATAAAAAATACAGGAAAAGTAGGCTTGAGTGTTTTTAAAAAGCTAAGGATATGGTGATTTTGAGATGTCTAAAGAACAAATCCAAATAGTAAGTTGTTAGGGGTGTATGTTTCTAACTCTAAATTCTGAATTAAAATAAAGATTTGAGTGTGTGCCAATACATGCAAAGAGCAAGGAAGAGAAAGAAAACTTTCTCAACCAGGAGATTCAGAGCCAGATAAAAAATGAAACCTAATCAGAGCCTAGGAAACACTTGCATTTAAGAAAAACCAACAAACAAGACCAAAATGAGAAGCAAACAAGAAAACTACAGATAATGGTGGCACAAAAACCTGAATTTCTAAAAAGAACTGTCCTGTTGGCAATGTTAACTGTCAGAGGGGTCAGGTGAGATGACTGGAAATGATGAATGCAGTATCAATAAGTCACGAATCACCAAGATGACTGCAAGGCTGGAGGAGTGCACAGAAGAGGAGAACCGCAGGTGGTGAACATGGACTGTTTTCTCAAGAAGTCCAACTGCAAAATAAACGAAGGACCAGGAGGGACACAGACCAGAAGGTGACACTCAATGAAGTATTTGTTTATTTTTAAAACACAAGACTTTCGCGTATTTATATGTTGAAAGGAAGAAGCTAAGCTATGAGTTTACCGTAACTACCCAAAACAAAGGCGCCCAGAGCCTTGGACATGAGAAAAGCACACCAATGAGCAGGTGTTCAGAGGAGGTGCTCGCCAGGCAAAGGCCTGTATGCCATGCTAAAAAAAGGTAGGTCAGACTTTCATCCTGTGGACAATACATGTGTCACCTTTTAGGCATGGAGTAGTATAGTAAATTGGCATTTATGTTTTAAGGAAATGGAGCAAGGTCACCACAGAGATCTGGAAAGGCTGGCATGAACAGCAGGCACTTTTACGGAACCACCTGAAAACATGCAGGTCACCCAGACAAGCAGGCATGCCCACATCCTTCACTGAGTCGCCTCTGGCAGCACACTGCACTCCCAACACACTGGCTAGTTCACACTGCATCACCATCCCCACTTGCTCTCTGAACTTCACATTGTCAGGGGCGACCTTGAGCACAAGGCTTCTGGTACTTTGTTTTCTTCCTCTCCATCATTAAGAGAAAGAATATATCAGTGGCTGGGGATTTAGCTCAACAGCATAAACATCTGCCTGGCAAGCATGAGGTCGTGAGTTTGATCCCCAGTATCCGCCCCCCCCAAAAAAAGCTCTTGGTGGAAATGCCAAGGTGAAGATGAGAAAGAATATATCACAAATTTATTTTAGTATTTTCTAAACTTTCTTTAAACTTTTCTCCAAACCTACTAATGGAAAAAGTAGAATGTTGCATAGCACAAAAGAAGAAATTCTGTAATGTTTTAAAGCAAAAAATTACTTCACATAAAATGCCAAATTTCTAATGTCAAAATCAAATCCTAAATCAAATTACTGCCAGAATTTAAACAGAATTTAAAGAGAAAGAAGTATCTTTTTCTTTACTAACAAGCAAAAGATCTACTTCAGAATTCATTGTCATCATTGAAGCACTTTTGTATACTGACTTTGAAACAATACATTTTTTAAATAAAATACTGGAGCATGCAGAAAATAGACCAAACTCTTTACCTACTTCTCCAAAACTGTACAAAGTACTGAGATTCATCTCAGATGAGCTTATGTATGTAAAAGGAAAACCACCCAATCTCAGAATGAGCAAATGAGTCGCTCTTAAAGAATTGGCTTAGTCAAATGTAGAATTAAAACACTCACAAAGATGTGACAACGAAATTTTCAAAGTTACCTTGTAACAGCTCTTCACTTAAAAGTTATGGATGACTGAAGACAAGCCAGTTAAATTATTTTTAAGCACCATAATTAAACTAAGCACTAGTAGACTGTTGATTTTAAATGTCTCCTTGCTGGGGATGAGCTGTTCATCTAAAGGTAAGAAATTTCCACTAAGCAAACTATTTACATTCCACTAAGAGCTGAACACTGAGGAAGGAACCAACCACCAAAGGTCATCTCCCATTTCAGCCACACCCTTCACTCCCCCCAGAGCTCCCTCATCCTCCTTGACACACAAGTACACAACTACAGACACTGAAGCACACATCAAGCATTCTCACTTAGGGTCTGCTCAAGCACTCCCGCTGCCCAGCTCTCTTCAGCATTGAATGGCAGAAACATCCCTCTCTACACCCCCAACCCCCAAGCGCCCTTTTTGGGGTCTTTCTGAAGGGTTTCACTATGCAGTTCAGACTGGCCTTGAGCTCACTCTGTAGCCCAGGCTGGTCTTGAACTTGCAATGATCCTCCTGCCTCAGCCTCCCGAGCAGTCCCTTCTTGAAGGCTTCCTAAAGGGACAGGTGAATCTCACAGGTCTAGCCTGTACTGCATCATTTCCATGCCTGTCTTCCTCAGTGGTCTAGAGTTTATGACTTTCACTGGTAACATAAGAACGACTCTTAGTTCGTCAACACCCTAAATGAATGAAATACATGGACAAGTCACCTTGCAGTGTTCTTGGTTGTTCTTTAACCTCTGTCCTAAGTTACTATGCAAGGTTTTGGCTTTTTAAAACCTGTTTGTCCACTATTATTAATTTCTTACTAGGGCAACATCACTATTTCCTCAGGGAGAAACCTTCAATCTCTGCGGACACTTTCCTGGTCTAAAACCAGTTTTAGCATGTGCCAATCCTGGTGCTCTGGGAGGCTGAGGTAGGACCACCAGAAGTGTGAGCCCAGACTGACAATCTCAGTGAGTGGGAACCTGTCTTAAAAAAGAAGAAAAAAAAAAATCGACATACAGCTCGGCGTGAAGACCCTGGGTTGAAACCCCAGGATGGGGGAGGCAGGGAAATCCACACTGCTTTTAAAGGTTTCTAATTCCCAAAGGCAAATCACGTTTACGCAGTAGTGAAAAAATGCTCTGTAAACGCACTCTGTCAAAAAGCAAAAGAAACTACGCCTGAGAAAATACACACCTTAACACTTTTATGCTAAATTACTTCAACTGAAGATAATGTCTACTTTGGCAGCAGTAATTTGAAGGCCAGGCAGGGTGGCCCTCGCCTGTAATTTCAGTACTTGGGAAGCCAAGCAAGTCAATCGATGGGTTACAAAGTGAGTTCAAGGCCGGCCTGAACTGCACAGCGAAACCTTGTCTCAAAATGACCAAAAAAACCAAAACAAAAATCATGACTCTTCAAAAGTTTGCCCCTCCCCCCGCTAAAACTAAATCATGCAACACACAAATTTGCAGCCAAAAAAACGCACTCAGTGCGCCTCAAAATATTTCCTGAAGTTGCCTTACCGCTTTGCCTTTCACAAACATTACACTTAGATGTCCATTCAGCAGAACTCACAATTACAAATACACTAAAACGCCAGCCCAAGGCCAAAGCATCATTTTTTTCCTAAATTCCTAAAACTACCTGAATTTTTTCTACGGAAAACAATCTAGGTTTTCTTCTGGACCCAACTTTACACAACAATAATGGATACTTTCCTCTTTTAAAACCCAGATTGCACAAGCCTCACAAAAAAATTGCTGTCATCATAGCTCCTCCAATTAAACGACTGCACCTTGACTTCCACGAGGAGATTCACTTTAAGCTTAACTAAAGATATGCAAGAACTTGCTTTCCGTTCAGAGCTTCGTGCTATCCATAGTGCTTTAAAAAAAATAAGGCGCTCAGTTGAACTCTTCTCCGAAGTGTCCCACAGATTGGGAAGCCGGCGAACCTACACGCGACCGGGATCGCAAGCCATGGGTGCCCGATCCCAGGCAGGGCTCAAGTCCGCGGACCGGGAACTGGAGCCCGAACATTGCCCGGCGCCTCGGGGGGCAGGACAGCCAGGACACGGCGCAGGGGCAATGGGGCTCCACGCCGCGCCCGCAGAGACCCCGCCCCCGCCGCCCCCGGGTCCGCGCGCGGTCCCGCCAAGGACGCGCGGCCGGGCGGCTCCGCGGGCCCCGGGCCCAAGATGGCGGCGGCCCGCGGCGGCAGCGCGCTCCGGGCCGGGGGGGACGGCGGCGGCCGGGGCGCGGCGCGGGGGAAGCAGCCGCGTCCTGCCTACCTTTGAATTTGAGATCTGTGGGCGGGTCGAGGACCAAAATTTGCTCGTGTTTCGCCATGGCCCCGGAGGCGGACGCCATCAGAGACAGCGCAGAGCGGGGGCGCGCCCGCGGCGGCGGTCTGCGGGCTGGGCGGGGGCGAGGCCCGGCTCGGCCGAGCTCTAGCGCGGGGCCAGGCTCCGGCCTCCGGCCTCGACGCCTGTCGCTTGGTCGCGGGTTCGCGGGACCGCCGCGAGGTCAGCAGCTCCGACTCTCACAACTGACTCAACCTCACACAGCCGCCGCGGCCACGCGCACTGCGATCCTCGGCGCCCCACGTGACGGTCTCTGCGTGGCTACGCGCGCGCCCCCGACACCTCCAGCCGCTCACATCCGCCCCGCCCCCCGGCCGGCTTCCGCGACGCGAGCTGCTGCGCCTGCGTGTCCCCGCTCGGCGCCGCGGCGCAGCTGTCAAGGGAAAGGGCGTGTCGGGGCCCGGTGAGGCAGACGCAGAGCGCCGCGCAGGACGAGGGCGCGGCCTCCGTCACGATGAACTCCGTGGACGGAGCCAAGATCCTGCGACACTGACGCCTCGCGTCTGCCAGTGTGAATGCTGAGCCCGGGATCAGTCCAGGAGCGCCGCGCCCGACTCCCAGCAGGCCCTGCGCGGGGGCGGGCTTTAGCAGGCAGCCGCGCGGTGCCTACCGGGAACTGTGGTTCGAGCGCGGCGGGCGGGAAGGAGGCTAGGACATTGGCAGTATCACGCGGCCGTTGGCCCCGCAATGGTGCGCTCAAGGAGGCCTTCCTTCCTTGAGAAACGAAAAGCCGAGGCCAGCTCTCCCGAGCCCCTGGCTAGAGGCCTATGAAGGGGAACCGCGACACGCCTGCGTGCAGTATAACCCGCCTCCCTCCATGTCCGCGCAGTCTTCTGACGCGTCCGGAGTTTGCCCACTGATGCAGGGTCAAAGGAAGACACACACTTCTGTTAAAGAGTGGAGGTGTAGACGTGTCATAGGGGAATCTGACGGGGCACACCTCAGCCAGGAGTGACCGCACGTCTAGTGTGGAATTCGGGTGTAGTCAGTGTTTCCCTTTGATTCAAGTTACACCCGAACCGGAACAGTTGTTAGTTCGCGCTTCAGGAAAGAATTCCATCTGTCTCATTCTTGACAGCCTGTAGTAACTGAACCAAAGAGAAGAATCAGCAGCCGAGTTGCTGGCAAATCTTCCACCGGCTGCCCCGCGTACTCAGCCTGGAGGAAGATAAAAAAAGAAACACGTGGGCTGTAAATAAACCTTTACTGTGTCTTATGGTCCTGCCTGTATTAAATCCCTGAGCAACAACAGGAAACAGGACCTATTGATGCTGCTGTCCTGAAGAAGCTGCCTGATTTGTCTAGAAAATGCATGAGATGCACGCAGGAGTCTTACCCTGAGAGCCAGACCTCCCAGGAGGAGCTCTCCAGAACAGTCAACGCAGCATCCCCCCAAGTGTGTCACGCGGGATTGTGTCCTCAGCCACGAAGAGACTGGAAAGATGGGTGTGTCTACATCGTTTGAAACACATATTCTAAATTTACCTTTACTTTAAATTCGTTTTATTCACAAGATTTATTTTAAAATGTCAAACTCATTAAAGGAGAGTGCAAAAACTATGTGCTTATCAAAGGGGAGTTAATGTTTTGTGTTTTAAAGGCTGTGGTTACCAATCCACAGGACGGTGTCCTACATACATTTAGTTGTGAATTCACAACCCAAGAAGTCCTCACAAACTCCACAAGTTTTTGCCTGCCTAAAAGGCTCTTTTTCATGGGCAAGCTCACCTTGATTAAACTCACTGTGCACTGCCTGAATAGACCCCTCACTTATCAAAAGGCATTTGAGGGCCCTCAATATGCAGTCTATTGGGATAGCACACAGAGGATGCCCTCAGTCACTCCCTTGAATGGTTGCCCATTTGTCGTGGATTAAATGGGAAGCCTGGATTGGATGAATTCCAGTTTCCAGCCTATATCATGAAGAAATCTCTGCCCCTTTAAGCCATTTACCATTGGAATCAACTGTTTTCCTCAGTATTGCTATAAAAAAAAACCATATAAGCATACTCTTAAGATCTACAAGAATTTAAATAGCTGATATTCTAAGAATCCATGAAACATTTTGGGATTAATCCCCCTATTACTATTTTAGGGAATTACATTAATAATGACTCAGAGTCCTCCTGAATCATCTAACCCTCATCAAATAGTGCACTAATGGTTAGTGCTTTGGTATTTATTAGTACCTTTTTTTAGCAGTAAAAATACAAGTATCATATGCTACTCAGAACATCTTTACCACAGTTGGCAAGTGTTGCTTTTGTTGTTAAATGTGAAAAATAAAACACATGTGAGAGTGTTTCATGGCAATACTAAAGCCACACTGGGCATGGGGAGGGTGCCTGACTGACTTACAGTTTTGCAAAAAGCCTTCTTCCCAAAACTGTAATAAAAAGGCCGTAGTGGTTAAGGTAACAGTTTTTTTCTTGAGACAGGGTCTCACTTTGTAGTTCAGGATGGCCTTGAACTAACTCACTTTGTAGTGCAGGCTGGACTCAGACTCACAGTGATCCTCCTGCCTCATTCTCCCTAGTGCTGTGATTACAGGCATGTGCCATCACACCCAGCTTCAGTGAAACAATTTGAAATGTCACTGGCATCTATTGTTTGCAGTTAGGAATATTGAAATAAGGAGGCCAAGGTTCATTCTGTTTGTTTCTTTTCAAATTGATTAATGCAACACAGAAAAATCTCTTGACGTATTGCTATATATATATGGTCTTACGCATATTTCTCCAGTAAATTTTCATGGATATGTGAGGTATGAAGCCCTTGAATATTATTTCAACTTGTTCAGGGCACTAATAGTATTCGCCTTTGGAAGGATTATTTCTTGTGGTTTTCAAATGGTATAAAAATGTACCTACCTGCTTCGTAGTTAAACAAGTTAAACTTTGCTATAAAAGTGCTCTATAATTATGAATGTGTTGATGAGCAGTGCTCTGAATAATGCAATCCAGTGGACAGTTAAACAGACACAGAGTACACGCAGGCTTTGGATCTGAACTTCTGGATTCTAGTCTTGATATCCACTGTATATTTTAGCAACTTCACCTGTTTACTTTGTTTTATGTCTGTAAAATAATAACAATAAATAATAATAATGCCTATATTCTAGGTTTGTGTGTCTTTTACTCTTGTCAGTTTAACTAGATAAGAGTCCTAGAGAGGTGACTGGATCATCAGTGGATTAATCTAGTGATGTTCACTACCAAATGTACCTTAGGAGGCAGAATGTACAGGTGGAGGTCCTCACAACAGGTGTACCTTTGGAGAGAGTACCTCTCACTGGTGCTCGTCCCTGTGCCCTCGCCCCAGCTGCCATGACGTGAGCAGTTTTGCTCCACCATGCCTTTCTACCATGATCTTTTGGCTTTGGAGCCAGCTGACCATGGACTAAAACCTCTGAAATCAGGAACCAAATAAACCATTTCCTCTTAAATCATTCTGTCAGGCATTTCATCCCATAAATGAGATCATTACAAAGATTAAATGAATTACTAAAAATGAAGAGCTTGGAATAATGCCTGGACTCATCACTGTGATTTTATTAGTGTTCATTATTAAATTATTGCTGTATTCATGGTTCTGTGGCAGGTTCTGGTAACTAGTGTGAGACATGGTTTCTACCCTTACCTTCAATCCAGAGACAAATGTAGAATAACTACACAACTGTATTCCAATTGTTGCAAATACCAGGAAAAAAGAGTCCAGGGTAGTGTGAGAGTAACCAGTAGGAATTGAGCCCAGGGTTTGGAGACAATCTCCTTTAGGGTGTGACAAGAGGTATGGATATTCCAGATAAAGGGAACAAACTATCTGTGTAAAGCCTGGATTGGGCCTAAGCATGGCTCATGCCAGATCACTGAAGGAAGGCCAATCAGTGTACAATAGTGAATAAAGCAAGGGATAAGTACCAGGAGCTGAGACTAAAGGCTAGATTATGCAGATTGTTTTCAGCCCTATTAAGGATTTGGGTCATAAGAAAACAGGAAAGCATCAAAGGGTTTAAACAATGGAGAAATAAGAGCAATCTTTTAAAGGCCTGTTGGCTGCAGTGTGGAGATTGATCGGATTCGAGAGAATAGAAGGAAGATGGGGACAGCTGTTAACATTACTGCCAGGACTCCTAACAGGATGCTATTGAAGGGGATGATGTTGCCGAAGATGTTAGTTTGAGCTAAGGTAGATGCAGTGAAGATGGAGGAGAAATATAGATGGATTTGAGAAATATTGCAGTGGTAGAGTCAATAAGCAATCAATTACTGATTATATCCCAGGTGGTATGGGCAGGTGAGATAGCGAGAGATGATTCTGTCTGGCTTGTGCAGGTAGATGGATGACAGTACTGTCCATGGAGAGGAAGAATACGGAGGGAGGGCCACGTTCTGATGCTGGCATGCAGACCAAATGTGAGATGTCTTTGAGGCTTTCCAGGGGAGGTTGTTGACAGGACGTTCAGACTGGAGCTCAGAGAAAGGCACTCTGTGCTGGAAGTCCTGAGCATGCATGGCAGTTGGGTCAGCTAATACAGAGAAAAGATAATCCTGTGCTTATTCTTGGAAAACTACAGCTCTTAAAGATCTCATGAAGTAGAATGAGTTAACCTACGTGGGAGATGCATGGCCAGGAAGATATGAGGGAGAAAAATCAGGAGGCTGTAGCAAAAACCATGGCTATGCAGTTGCTGCATCCTCTCTTCCATTAGCAATGCCTTCCTGTATGCAGAAGCAACACCTTTGCAGCTAGAATCCTACTCAGGAAGTATGTTCAACCAAAGAGATGCACACTTGTGCTGTTTGGAATGGAGTGGGCTGGAGGCCTCATTCTGTTCCTTCTAGCTATTTGCCTGCTGGAGCACGATCACAGGTTTTCTCAGCAGGATTCCAGCGCCCATTTACCAGCTTCCCGGATATGAGAGGCACTTGATTGTTACAGGAGCAAGAGAAGCTGTGACGGGAGAAGCAGTGCCCTGGCTTCCTGACCCATGGGTCACAAGGTGAGGGCTTTGTCTGAAAGGTACCATCTCCAGGACAGACTAATATAGGACCTGTCCTGGTGGAGCTCTTTAGACTTGTCCTGAGATCCATTCCTGGGGAGCCCAGTCTAGATCCTGTTCCTCCAGCCCTTCCAATAATTCATGAGACCCTAATTCCCATCATTATGCCACTTCTTGCTTATAATACCTAAACAGTAGGTACAGACAGTAAGCTGTCAAGAAAGCCCAAGATGGGTCACAAAGGTCACCAGTGGTGAATCTGATGACCTTAAGACTGCGCTGGAAAGCATTCAACTGCTGAATGATGGGTGGGGTGGGAGATGAAGCAAAGTCACTGCTCACAGGAGCTATTCCTAAAACAAATCAAAACAATTGAACCATTTAAGGTCAGGATGAGTTAAAGGGATGCCATGCTAGGTACTGTAACTTTGGATATGCTGATGTGCATATGGTGGCGTGGTTGTTAGGCATCTATGAGAAAGATAGATTCTAAGAGAAAACAGATGAAATCAAGGCTGCAGAAAAGTGTTGGGGCAAACTTAACCCAAGGACTTTTCTTTGTATGACCAGGAAAAATATTAAAATTATAAGATTAATAATCTTTATTTTGAAAAGTAACTTGAACACTATAGTTTTCTCTACTAACCTTTTCCACTATAGAAGAAGCATACGCTTATGGCAACCAGTGATACAAGCCAAAGACATGAAAGAGAAATTCCTCTTACATTCCCCGTTCCCAACATTAGCTGCCAAGTTATGGGTCATCCCCACTTTCATAAACACCTGTAAAAACATAACTTGTTTTTGATACTATCATTCACAAGAATTCTAACATACTGCTCCACAATTGCTCTATCTAACTAATAGTATGTTAGAGCTGTCTGACCAGATCCATTGGCATAGATCTCACGTGATCTTTTAGTAGTTGAATCTGTAAAATAGATCACCTTTCTATGGAGCCATTTGTTACCTTACTGAGGGGCACGTAAACTGAAGCAGGTTTTTATGACCACAAAAGGTGCTGCAATAAAGATCTTTGATAAAATATCTTAATCATAGGACACTTTTGGTTTCACAGGAAGACTCCCAGTGGTTTCGCCACTGCACAAAAGATATTTCTTATTTCAGTACAGACTGCAGTTTGTGAATCCAGAGCATCGAACCAGTCTTCACTTTCCTCAGGACCAGAAGGGGGTCCCATCACCTCCATCCCCATCAGTGGCTAGATGTCACCCCAACCCCAGCCGTAATGAAAGGGTGCACAGAAGCGTCTTTGGATTGCTCAGGCTAATAGTTCTTCCCACTAAGATTGCATGAACTACATTTCCATCGAATCCACTCTTATTCACTGAGTCCATCAACCTATTACTCACTCTGTGATTCTGTAGATTGTCAAGATCAGAGCACCTGTGAAACAACCAGAGCCTCTGCCATGGATTCTGTGTTTTCTCCACTAATACAGGTGTCCTTAAAGGAGATGTCAAGAAGATATCACAAGATGCCCATGAGTGCTAAGTCCTCGTCTGATGCCTCGTCTGGCTGCTCAAGCACCTGAACGCACAGGTGTACACTGTGTTGTACACTGTGACAACAGCCAAAGTAGACGCAGGGCCTAGGGAACAGACACGAGAGTTCAGGCCCCGCCACTCTCCGCCTTGTGTGTTGTGTAGTTAAACTCTGGCCTCATCTTTAAGACAGCAACAATACAACCCACATTTAGTATTGCCGATAAGCACTAAATAATATGATGTACATAAAGTGCTTAGCACAGTGCTTGGCAAAGAGTGAGTTTTAATAAATGGTTTACATAAAATATTTAATAAAATTTGATTACTTCTATGAAATACAATGTGTTTGACACTTAAATCCATGGCCAATTGTTAACCAAAATAATTTGATAGTTTTATAATTTGTTTGAAATATAATTTGTGAGTCATTTAATCCACAACCAAATTTTGTTTCCTTAATGTTTCTTAAATAGAAGATAATTTTCTAATTTCTTGAAAGTGGTGAGAATTTTTTGTCCTATTGATTGATTGATTGATTGATTTTCTTTTTATGGTACTGAGAATCAAACAAGCCGAACCCCAGCCCCTGTACTACTTATTCAAAGTACGGTTAATGATCTGGTTGGGGCCAAGCTCTGTGTTCCAAGCTGGAGAGAGACACAAAAAATAGCAAGATCTAATTTCAGTCCTGAATAATTTAATGAACTGAACTTGAATAAGCATAATCAACTATGTGAATAACTGTAGGAACAGGAATTAGAAAGAATTAGGGAAAAATGGAAGCAGGAGTGATTATCTCTAGAGGAGCTGAGAAAATCCTTGCAAATACCTCACCACTTCAGGATCCTGGCACTTTTGTGTCTAGGCGTACACACACACACACACACACACTCCTAATGCTTCCTACTAGAGCGCTTAATCTCCTGTAGAACTTTGTTGCTGTTAAAAATAAAATCATTTGGTGTTCATAGCAGAATTATTCACAATATCCAAAACCTGGAAACAACCCAAGCGCTTATCCTCAAATGAACAGAAAATACTTACAGCATAATTATTCTGCCTTAAACAGGAAGGAAATTCCTAACACATGCTATAGCATAAATGAAGCCAGAGGACATTATGTTAAGTGAAATAAGACAGTCCTAAGAAGATGACGCCATACACATGAGGTGGCCAAGTTCTTAGAGTCAGAGGATGGTGGTTGCCAGGTGCTACAGAGAAGAAGGAATGAGGGATTTTGGTTTAATGGACATAATGTTTCAGTTTCTTAGGCAGAAAAGAGTTCTAGAGACTGCTTGTATAATAATGTGAATATAGATAATACTATTGAACTTACACTTAAAAATGATTAAGAGGATAAATTTGACACTATGTGTATTTTACTAAAATAAAAGAATTTGTTTTGTCCAACACATACGGTTAATCATTTAATTCTGAAGCAATGCTCTTGCTGTCTCTTGCTCTGTTGGAAAATTCTTCTTATCTCATTTATCTTAGTGGTTTTAAGCAATAGCATGGCGGTCAAAAGGCCAGGGCCAACTCAGACCTGAAATCAACTCTTATCATTAAAGTGGGGGTCATGAAACTCTTGCTCCACCAAGTGATCACGGAAATCAATGAGATAATACTTCTAAATATCTTAATGCAATACTTGGCTCTTATAAACAATCAATAAATATTAGTGCTATTTAATTTGTAATTGCTTATTCATGGATATACATGTATGTTGATTTCTGTTTCCCTTGAAACAAAACCAAACTTTTTTATTTTAAAGAGAAAAAAATTTCAAAACAACATAATTAGAAGCTAACAATGGTTAATATATTGTGCATTGTTACTTCAAATTGGTTCAAGATATCTGCATTTAATTATCCAAACAATATTAGCACATATGTTTCTTTCCAATGAACAAAGAGAAATTAAAAGTATATCTTAACATGTATGTGAATCTGATTTATTTAACTTCTGAGTATGGTCTCTAGTTGCATCCTTTATGGCTGAGTAGTACTCCATTGAATAAAAATAGCACATCTTTTTATCCATTCTTCAGTTGATGGACATTTAGGTTGTTTCCAAAAGCTAGGTATTTCAAACTGTCCTGCTACAAACATGGGTGCACATATATCATTGTATTATGCTATTTTTAATTTTTATGGGATAATACCAACAAAGGAAATCGCTGGGTCAAATGGGACCTCCAATCCTAGTTTTTTGAGACATTTCCATACTGATTTCCAGAGTGGTTACACCAATCTACACTCCCACCAACAGTGGAGAGGGGTTCCTTTTTCCCCCACAGTCCCTCCAGCATTTGTTACTGGTTGATTTCTTGGTAATAGTCATTCTTTGCAGGATGAGGTGGACTCTGTCTTGTTTTAACTTTGTACCTCTTGAATGACCAGTGATGTTGAACATTTTTTCATATGTTTATTTGTTGTTTGTATTTCTTTACCTGAGAAGTGTATATTTATCTCAGATACCCATTTTTAGATTGGGTACTTAAATTTGAAATGTCTGAGTTTTTTGAGCTTGTTGTATGCTCTCTGTAGTAATCCTTTGTCTGAGGAACAGCTAGCAAACATTTTTCCCATACTGTGGGTTTTCTCTTCACTCTGTTGGTGATTTCTCTTGCTGTGCAAAAGCTTTTTAATAAGGTGAAATCCCAGTTTTTGATTCTTTGTGATAGTTCCTGTGCAATCAGCATTTTATTCACAAAGACTTTGCCTACACCAGTATCTTCAAGAGTTTTACCTATTCTGTCTTCCAAAAGATGTAATGTTTCTGTTTTAATATTTATATCTTTAGCCGGGCGTGGTGGCACACACCGGTAATCCCAGCACTTGAGAGGCTGGCAAGGGAATTGATGCAAGTTCAAGACCAGCCTGGACTACAAAGTGAGCCCAAGGCCAGCCTGAACTGCATAGTGAGAACCTGTCTCAAAAAGACAAAAACAATTTTATATCTTTGATCCATTTAGAATTTAGTGCATGGTGAAAGATATGAGTCCAGTTTTAACATTTAACATGTGCAGAGCCAGTTTTTCCAGCACCCCTTGTTAAAGAGGCTACCCTTCTTCCAAGGAATGTATTTGGCCCCTTTGTCAAAGATAAGGTGGTTTAGTATGTCTGGAGTTGTTTCTGCATCTTTTAATCTGTTCCATTGATCTTTAGGTCTGTTTTGTTTTGCTTTGTTTTGTTTTGTTTTGTTTTGTTTTGTTTTTGCCTGTACCACACTGTGTTTTATCACAGTAACTTTTGTAGTGTAATTTCAAGTCAGGGACTATGATGTCCCCTTTCTTGCCTTTGTTGCCCACAATTGCCTTTGCTATTTTAGGTCTCTTCTGATTCCAGATCAATTTTAGGATTGTTTTCTCTAATTCTGTGATATGCTTTTGAAATTTTGATCGGAATTGCATTAAATCTGTACAGCAATTTTGGAAATATGACCATTTTCACTATATTGGTTCTTCCTACCCAAAAGCAAGGAATGTCTTTTCATTTTCTGACATCCTCTTCAATCCCCTTTTTCACAGTAAAACAGTTTTCAATGTAGAGGTCTTTTACTTCCTTCATTAGATTGATTCTTAAGTATTTCTTCTTCTTCTCCTTCTTCTTCTTCTTCTTCTTCTTCTTCTTCTTCTTCTTCTTCTTCTTCTTCTTCTTCTTCTTCTTCTTCTTCTTTTGGATGCTGTTGTGAAAGGTGTTGATCCCCTAATTTCTCTCTTAGTTTGTTATTCATTCCTGTATAGGAAGGCTATTGATTTTTTAGTGCTGACTTTGTATCCAGCCATGCCAGTGAATTTACTTATTAAATCTACAAGTCTTTTGGTGGAGTTTTTGAGGTCTTCTATGTGAAGTACCATGTCATCTGCAAATAACAATTATTTAACTTCATATATTCCTATCCTTATTCCTTTTATTTCTTTGTCTTGTCTCATTGCTCGAGTTAAAGTTTCCAGAATATCCTTGAATAAGTGGAGACAGTGGATATCTTTGTCTTGCTCCTGATTTTAGAGAGAAAGCTTTCAGTTTTTGTACAGTAATTATGATTTTGGTTGTTTGTCCTAGACGGCTCTTATCAGATGGAGATAAAGGCATCTATTCCAACTTTTCATTTGTAGACTAAAAAAAAAAAAATACAAAGAATCAATGAATTGAAGAGTTGGTTTCCTGAAAGATTAAATAAACTATGCAAACCCTTAGCCAACCTTACAAAAAACAAAGAAAGAAAGAAAGAAAGAAAGAAAGAAAGAAAGAAAGAAAAAAGAAAGAAAGAAAGAAAGAAAGAAAGAAAGAAAGAAAGAAAGAAAGAAAGCCAAGACTCAAATCCATGCAGTTAGGAATGAAAAGGGTGAAATCACAATGGATCCATTTCATTTCTTTATCATGAATGGGTGCTGGACTTTGTCAAAAGCTTTTTCTGCATCTATTGAGATGATCATATGATTTTTGTCCTTGGCTCTATTAATACGATGTGTTACAGTTATTGATTTACATATGTTGAACCATCCCTGCTTCCCTGGGATGAATACCACTTGGTCACAGTGGTATTCTACTTGATGATTTTCTGCAATCTGTTAACCAGTATCTTTTTTTTTTTTTTAATCAGTACCGGGGATCGAACTCACCTCTATGTGCTTGCAAGGCAGGCGCTTATGCCGCTGAGCTAAATCCACAGCCTCTGTTAACCAGTATCTTATTGAAGATTTTTGCATTTATGTTCATTAGGGAAAATGGTCTGTAATTCTCTTTCTTAGTTGGGTCCTTCTCTGGTTTTTATATCAGAGTAATGCCTGCTTCCAGAATGAATTTGGGAGTACTGCTTCCCTTTCAATTTCATTATAGAGTTTGAGAAGTAGTGGTGTTAGGTCGTCTCTAAATTTCTTGTAGAATTCAGCAATGAATCTGTCAGGACCTGGGATTTTGTTGGTAGCTTTTTAATTACATCTTTGATTTCATTGATTGATACTGGGTTATGTGGGATTTTTGTATCTTTTTGATTCAGCTTTGGTAATTCATCTGTGTCTATGAATCTGCCCATTTCATCTGCATTTTCTGTTTCATTAGAATACAAGTTTTCAAGTAGGTATAGGTGATCTTCTGGAGTTTCTGCAAGGTCCATTGTGATTTCACCCTTTTCATTCCTAACTGCATGGATTTGAGTCTTGGCTTTCTTTCTTTCTTTCTTTCTTTCTTTCTTTCTTTCTTTCTTTCTTTCTTTGTTTTTTGTAAGGTTGGCTAAGGGTTTGCATAGTTTATTTAATCTTTCAGGAAACCAACTCTTCAATTCATTGATTCTTTGTATTTTTTTTTTTTTTTTAGTCTACAATGCACCAGTTTCTGCTCTGATCTATAATTCCTTCTCTTGGACAAGCTTTTGGCTTAGCCTGCTCTTTTTTTTCTAGAAGTTTGAGGTGCACCCTTAAATTGTTTATGGTGGTTTGGCAGTTATAAATTTCCTCAGATGTTCTTTTTCATGGACGTATCTTATTTCTCCATCAGTTGTGAAAGATAGTCTTGTGGGGTACATAAATCTGGGTAGAAGGCTATTTTCCTTTAGAACCTGAAATACTTCACTTCAAGCTCTCCTTGATGAGTTTGTTGAGAAATCGTCTGTGACAGGCTTTCCTTTATAGGTGATTTGTTTATTTTCCCTAACAAATTTTAAGATTCTATTCTTGTGCTGAATTTCTGGACTCTTGATTATGCTGTGCCTGGCTGTAGGGTTTTAATCATTGCTAACTGGGGCTCTATGTGCCTCGCTGATCTGGCTGGCAAATTCCTTTTCTATACCAGGGAAGGTTTTGCCATGATGTCTGTGAACAGAGTTTTTACGTCATTTGTGGCATCACCTACTTTTTCATTGACTCCAATCAGTCTTGTTCCTTTGTCTCATCTAGCAGCTGCTGGACTGATTTCTCATGGTCTCTTGCTATTTTTGAGAAATCTTTCTCTTCAGGATCTCCAGCTGCAAGCCTGTCTTCAACATCTGAGATCCTGTCCTCACATTGGCTAAATCTGCTGCAAATCCTTTCAAGGGAATTTTTATTCTCCTGGATATCTGTTCGAATCTGCCATATGGATTTCATTTCTTTCCTAAACTGAGCTTCCATAATTTTCTGAAGTTCATCTATTTTTTTGTCTGAATCTGCTCTAGCATCACTAAACGTGGTCTTTATTTTGGACACCACCTCTCTAGTTATCTGAAAGATTATTTCTGATTTGATTTTTTCCAGAGCCTCATTCAGTTGCTTTGTTGTCCACTTCAGAGAGGCCAGGTGGGAATATTTCAGATTGTCCAACCTCATTGTCCCCTGGGTTTGCCTTTGGTGAACTGAATGTCAGGGACTGCATCTTGTTTAAGCATCTTCTCATTTTCTTTTCTTTTTTAGTTTAATTCCTGGGGTGATGCTTGTAAATTGCCTACAATGTGTTGCTTTATTGCTAGTATCTAGGACACTTAGGTAATGGCTACTTCTCTGAGGTATCTCCCAGGTACAGTTGGTTTTTGGATTTTGAGTCTGTTGGAAGATCTTAACTCTTCAATTTTTTGGAGATGAAAAGTTGCTGCTAGTTTGGCCCAGTCCCTGTTTCTTTGGCACTTTGCCATAGTATTTTCTGTGACCATTAGTCAATCTTAGTCATGGAACACCAGGAAGAACAGCTGTGTAGTCAATTATGTCACTTTTTGTCATAGTGGTACCAATAGCATCAAACACAGTCTAGAAAATGACAAACTGAGCTAACCATTAATTTGGCACTTTTAACCATATTAACTATATTTGTGGCTCTCTTAAAAAAACTAAAACAAAGCAAAAAATTATATACAGTATGTAAGTCCTTAATATGTCAATTTTGCTCTCAGGGGTTAAAATTTAAAATGGGTTAGAGAAAATAGAGAAGTGGAAGAAGAGAAAGAGATGAGCTGTAAACTTTGAGGACAAAGGAGGATCATGATAACTTTGGGAAGCTGGTGCAGAAGCCTGGAGGGAAAGAGAGAAGAAAGAGATAAAAAAGAACAAAACAAAACCACAACCACAAAGAGGCAAGAAACTTCAATCACACTCATACAAAAACAAGACAACAATGAAGTAGAAAAAAAGAAAACAAAAAGCAAAAAACAAAAACAAAACCACCATCACAACAACAAAAAACAAATGAGAGAGAGAAAAGAAAAAGAAAAAAGTCCACTTCCAGGGTTGTCTCTGCTGTCACTTGTAGATAATATGTGGAGACAGAGTCTTGATCCATACCAATCTATCCCAGCAAGCCAGTAGTAGTTTTTTGGTGGGGTGGTGGATAATCTTAGCGAGCCTGCATTTTCTGACCAAGACCAGACTCACTGGGCTTGCTGCCATCCAAGCAGCTGCTACAGCAAGCTGGCAGCTGCTCAGTGGAGCCAGCATCCCCTCTGAGTTCTGAGCTCAGCCAGCCCTTCTCCAAGAAGGCTCCAAGCCAACTGCTGTCTCCCACAGGAGGACCAAGTCCTCAGCACTCACTGCCAGCCAGTGCAGTCCTTCACGCCTACTGGTCCCCTCACTGCCGCACCTCTCTGTGAAGGTCTGTGGAGTTACTAGCCATCATTGTGTGTCTGCAGGTTTGAACTGCTCCTCTCCTACAGTGAGTCCTATCTCAGGGAAAAGGTGCCACTGGCTACCTACTTCTTCTTCATTGAAGCTTCTCTCTTCACTCTCTCCTTGGGCTTAAGTTCATGCTTCAGATTTTTCCTGGGTCCAGGGATCCCACTTCCCTCCTTCCTATCTTCCTCATGTTGCTAAATTTCATTGTCTAGATGGTGACCTTTCTCTGCAGCTTACCACTCTACCATCTTGGTCCAGTTCAAAACCAGTGTTTGAGGATCACTTTTTTATTATGCAAATGAATAAGTGCTCATGGTCCTAAACCAGTGGTTTAGGCCTAGAAGACAAATGAAGGTGGCGAGACCTTATAGTCAGAAAGATACCCAAGCCAGAAAGGCCTGGCCATTGCCAGCCAGCTAACTGAGAAGTTCAGTTTGAATATGGAAATACTGAGATTGTCACCACACCTGGAACATCTAGAGGAGGATGTAGGCTGGGCATGGTGACACACACCTATAATCCCAGCACCTGAGAGGCTATGGCAGGAGGACCTCAGCAAGTTCAAGGCCAGCCTGACTGAACTATGTAGTGAGATCCCATCTCAAAAAAAAAAAAAAAAAAAAAAAAAGCCAGCAACAGGAAGAAGGAAAGAAGGATGAGGGTTTAGGGCATGGGATCAAGAGTTCATTCATCTGGAAGTGTGGCCGAGTCCTAGCGGTTCATTCATCTGAAGAGCTTGTGCTGTGAAATATGGACATCCACATCATGACCTAATGGAGGAAACGTTCAACACTGTTAATGTTCTTAGTAGAATACGGTTAGCTCATGTTCTTAGAACTTAGTATGATGCACTTCATACCATGTCCTTAGTACCTGGAACAGTATAGCCTTAGCAAGCCAGGTATTTAGCTCAGCAGCAAAAGCACCTGCCTGGCAAGTACAAGGCCGTGAATCCAATCCCTGGCACAAGAAAAAAAAATAGCAGCTGGTACAATATAGCCTTAGCCATCATCAATTTGTGATATGTTCAAGAGAAGTTGAAGCGAACTATACAGGTTTAATTGTACTTCAGTGCACTTACATGGCACGTTATGGGAATACAGACATTCATTGGTCTGCTTCCGCAGACAGGCCTTCTTTAGAGGTTAAAACAGAGATTTATGAGCTGTATTGGCTCACAAAATGTACTTCTTTATATAGGTAGTAAAAATGCTCAAAGCCTTAGAAAACTCAAACGTCTCTACTGTTTTCATATTCTGTCTGTCTCCTTTCCTTTCCCTTTAAATAACTGATTTGCCAAGGCTAATACCATGCTGCAAAAAGAAAAGTTCAGGTAAGCAGCAGGCTAGTAACTCTGGAATTATAGCATTGGTCCCCTCCACCAGCTGGGTTTCACCTTCCATGATTTCTCCACTGTGCTCTTAGCTGCTTGACCTTTGGTCAAGGAGAAAATCCAGTACTGTGTGAATGTTTCAGCCAGCCAGACCCACTAGGCCCGTCCACACGCAGGCCCCAGGGCATGGTGACCAGACATGGCTTGTACAAACAAATTGCGCAGGTGCAGCAGCCACTACAGTCATTCCTACTTTTTCAACCTTCTGGTCAAAGAGCAACAAAATCACGGATTTTGAAGAATTATAAAGCTAAGCACTAGGAAGGAAATCACCATTCAGATATAAATCACAGATTTAAAAGTTATGAAACATTCTGTAAGTTTCTATCGGTACATATAAAGTGCAGCTCAGATAATGTGTGGTTTTCAACCTTGTCAGCGTAGTTTAGTTTCAGAAGAGCTACAGAAAGCTAAAATTAGATTATGTCCACCAAGAAGACAGGAACCATGAAGCTTTGGAAATGAGCATATAAATCCCAAACTACTTGGCAATGTAATCAACAGTATCTTCTCCCTTGTACGTTCTCTTTTGTGAAATCATTGAGATGGAAGTCAAGAGCCCCATAAATTATGTAAATTTTGAGTCAGAATGATTCAGTCTGCAAAGGGTAATGACCTCACCATCTTTATTACAAATGGTCAGTGACTATCATGAGACCAATAATGTCTACTTCACATGACCGGGGACCCTGTGCTATTTACTGCTGTGTCTCTAGCATCAAGAGCAGGCCCTGAGATACAGAAGGTACTCAACACATGTTTGTTATTTCATAACTTTATTTTGAAATAACTTGGGACTTACAGAAAACTTGCACAAAGAAAAGAATTCAGACTTCCCTTGAGCCCGCCTCCAGCTTTTCCTAGGTTAATCTTGCACACCCATAGAATGATTACGGCAAACAAGGAAGCAGCAGTAGTCCATCTTACTAGTAACTCTACAGACCTTGTTAGGACTTTTCCAGCTTTTCTGCTAATGTTCTTTAAAGTGTCCATGATGCAGTTCATGCATCTGCATTGCTTTTAGTTCTCATATTTCCTGAGGCTCCTCCAATCTTTGATTTCTCCTTAGTTTTTTTAATCTTTTATGACCTTGGTACTTTAAACATATCAGTCATTTTGTATGATGTTCCATATTTGGCATCTGTCTGCTGTCTTCTGATTAGACTGTGGTCATATATCTTTGGCAAGGATGCCACGAAAATGATGTGGGGTCTTCCCTCCCCAAATGGTCCATACACTAACTTATGACTGATAATAACTTTGATCCTGTGATTAAGTGCTATCTGCCAGGCTCCTCCCCTGTAGGATCACTCTCTTTCCCTTGGTACTAAATGTCTATGCAAGTGACTTAAAGTCTGTGCAGATGCCCTGTTTCTAATCAAATGTTCACTGTCTGATTGTAGCATCCATCAAAGATTCTGCTTATTACTGGGGCATGTGCCTAACAGTGATTTCCTGTCCCCCTCTTTCCCTCTGCATTTGTTAACTGGAATCTGTGTCCCCTTCTGCTGCATTATTCACATGTGCACTGGTGGATGAACACACTCATGGGTGCTCCTTGTCCTGTGCTCCACTCCGCCATAGTCACGATGTCACCCAGCTTTCTACAGTTGGGCAATGCAAAACCTGCAGGCACCCTGAGATTCCCAGCCCCTCTTATTGGATGATGGTATTTAGAAACCCAGATCCAGCCACTCAGGGTGCTCATTACAACTGGAGTGTCTGCCCTTCCGGTAGATAAAGCTCAGAAATACATGTTGTAGTCAGAGTCGACAAGAGAATAGATTTAATATATAATTTATAAGATTACAATATTTACCCAAAAAGTCAAATGCAGAAGAATACAAGAGATCTGTCAAAGAATCCAGCTGAGGACCTAGATTGCACAGCAGTGTCCTGCACGAGTCTAGCTAGAGTACTAGAGCCCACGACTATCTCTCATGCAAGTCTGTTTCACGAATCTGCACTGGGAAGGTCCAAAGGCCAGTGGTGGAAGCTAGAAAGTCTGTGCCAGTGGGTGAAGGATCTGTGCCAGCAGGCTGAGGGATCTGCACTGGAGCCAGGAAGTGACACTCAAGGTAAGAACCAGAGCTCCCCTGAAGAGAACCTCAGCCATCCTCAATGACAGTGAGGACCCGAGCTCCTCCACAGCTGAATTCACATCAGGAAAATCAGCACGACCAGCTTCTCCAGGAGAACCAACAGCACCACCTTCCCCTCCAGTTCTCCTTTCATGCTGTTGGCAACAGTCTTCAGATGGGCCTTCCACACCAGACCCACACTCACTCAGATCAGCTGGGAGTACACTTGACCATTAGTTTATCTACTGCACATGTACTATAGCACATCTATGTACATGTGGCCATCTGTGTACATGTTAAAAACCACGAGTTCATACTAAGACCTTCCACTGGACTCCAACCTCAGAGTTCATTTAGCCTCCTTCCTGCCTGTCCTTTTTATAATTTCTTTCTCCAACAATAAGAGACTGGACTCGCATTACCCTCAATAAACTTACTTATGTGCTCAGTCACAATATGCATATAAAGACGCTCTAGAGTTGCTAACCCAGATCACGGTGAAAACCGAATGCACTGGCTAGGGCACAGGGTTTGTATTCACTTCTTTGTGTCTTTACTTTGTGCAGTCAATTGTGTGAGCAAAATACTGTTTTCCAAAGTCACATTGGTCAGTGCTTTTCTTTCCCACCCACCATGATTACGGCTGTCATCTGTGATGCAGTTTAACTCATTTGACGCTTCATTGTGTTTCATTTTGTTCTCTCTCCATTGTTTTATTTGGGGGTCGCAAAGCATGGCTCTGAGAGTCCGAACCAGTACAGCTGTAAGCATTATCATACCTAGCGAGGTGTCCATTCTCATTTTTACTGTGGTGTTTTCAGTAATAGGAGTCATTTCTCTCTGTTCCTACCATACATCCGTAGGTAACCAATCTCACTATTTTCTAGTTTACCCTTCACATATTGCTTTGTCACAGATGAACAGGTACATGCATGTTTTCCTATATAATCCTTATTTTTTTTCTTGACAATTAGAACATGACATGCTTCTTATACCTTGCCTAACTCACTTAATTTATCCTGGAAATCACTCCATGTCATGTTGTTAAGTACTTCCCTGCTCTTCTTTACACCCACGTAGCACTCCACACTATGGATGTGAGCCAACTACAGTACTTTGCTATGAAGGGACAGTTAAGACTCTTTCCCACATTGTACAGTGAACGGCCACAAGCAGAGTGCCCAACCCACAGGACACCCACAGCAGATGCCTCAGAGCCCTGCTCTCAGCTCACATCCACGGGCACATGGAGGGTTCCGTACAAACGTCTCACAGCCGCCCCGCTGTGAGGCCGCGGTGAGCGCTGCATACCTCAGGTATCTCTGTATATTGCTGGAGGGGTCTGCGGGCTACATTCCTAGAGGTGGAATTTCTAGGTCCAAAGGTCAGTGCACACATGCAGGTTTAGGTTCTGAACAATGTCTCTCATTTTCACTTTGTTTTTTCTTCCCCAGAAGGTACATTTTTCCAAGACTATCCTTCAAAACAAGCATGTCTTTAGTCCTTCACGTCTGTAGTCCATCCTCCAAACTCCCTAACACTGTGATGCTATTTTCATACTTTGGGGTGAACCTGTGCTTTTTGGCAGTGGGTTTAGACCAGGCTGAGACCCACTGCTACCTCCCTTTCCTGCAGCTTGATTGCCTGTCTCTGCACACCACATTCCATTGTAGGAATCTTCCTCCCGGGCAGGACACTACCAGGACACTGTCTCCTTCATGGCGGGGAATAAAAGAGCAAGAATTTATCTTCCAGCTTGGAGGAGGTACCTCAGCCCAACTTTGAGCAGTGAACCCCAACATGTTACCGAGGTGGTGGAATCTCCCAATGCTTCCAAGCCTACAGTGCATAGTCAGTCACCCACGTAACAGGTCATTGTTGCTGGCATCCCACGGAAAGGTTTCCTCCTGCTGTATTATGCCCAAGGATGGAAAAGGTCGTAAAGTCTTAGAGAAAACCAGGAAGCGAATAGTGTCCCTTCCACATGAAAACAAACCATTTCTCATCGATCTATTGAAAGAGCACATTTTTCAAGGCAACGTCGCGTGCTGTGTACCTGAAGCCACACCGGCCTGTGTTAGAAGACTCTAAGTTAACACTGCCGTGTTCGGCAGCTGCAGTGGGCAGCAGTTTGCCACTCTGCCATCCAGCGTGCAGAGACACCAGGCTGCTTAGCTGGACAGACGTGCCCGAATGGACCATGAGCCTGTGTCCTTTTGGGCTTCCCTAGAGGCCCACATCTCAGCGGTGCATTACCGCTTGGATTTATTGTGTCTGCCCAGAGTGCGGGCAGTTTAGAGGCTCCTACGCTGGTGGCGCTTACTTACCCCCTACGCCAAGGAGCCAAAGAGGGCATCAGTCAGCATCCAAGAGCGACTGCTAGGAGGACATGTGTGTGGCCACGGGGGCCCACTGCAAGCACATAGAACAAGGCGGGGATGGGGGGCCACACCAATGACATTTCAGATCTACAGCTGTCCATGCTGAGTTCCTGTGTCCAATACTCCTTAAGAAGCCCTAGCATTCCTTTTTCCCTGTGTGTAGTGACCCGCAGGGGCCCCTCGGGGTTGTCCTGGGGGATCACCTCCGTCCTCATTTGCCACCGCTGCCACGTCCTTCCTCCTGTGGACCTGGCATCGCGTTGGTCAGTGGGCTCTGAATGTGAAAACTGGCCTGGGTCCAGGATCTGACTTTATTGGAACAACGCCTCCATCTCCTCCATGCTTGTACGCCCTCCTTCCCCGTCCAGGTGACTCCGGATCTCCTCTCCCTGGAGTCCGCAGCAATACCCTCTTCTCGGGTGCTGCCCGGCAAGCCCTTCTTTTCCTTACGCTTGTGTTTCCTTTCCAGTGGTTTAGTTCATCAGTGTTCACAGGCCAGCTTTCCTCCTTGTCCGTGACGCTGGCTAGCCACTCTCTTTAGAACACTGGGGTAGAGCTAAAGAAGGAGAAATACAGAGCGAGGCAGTGACACATCCCTGCAATCCCAGCACTCTGGGAGGATGAGCCAGGAGAATCAGAAGTTCAGGCCCAGCCTGGGCAACTTCGGGAGCTCCTGTCTCCAAACACAGAATAGAAGGGCTGAGGCTACAGCTCCACGAGAAGGTCCCCGGTTCAATCTCCAATATCACACACACACAAAAAAAAGTAAAGAGAAATACAGAAAAGCGCATGACAACTGTGATTTTGATGCAATGGTGCATACAGAATGAAAAAATAAATAACAATCATTTCCACACTCCCTGACCCTATGAGGAATGAAAATAAAATATGTGTGTGACTAGTCTTCTCAGAACTGGGCAGAATTCTCACAACTGGGCACAAAGGGAACTCACCAGCAATGCTTTTCCATGTGCACATCTTCTCTTGGGTACATCCTAACCCTGACCACTTATTGCAACTTTGTGCTCACGCACTTTAAACCAAATTATTTTATTCATCAGTGTATGTTTCTTAATGGTGGTATAACAAATTGCCACAAGCCAGGTATGGTTTAAAACAACAAAAAATTATTCTTTCACAGCTCTGGTCCTACTCCCTAATTTCCGTGCTTGCCCTAGGGAGAGAAATATGACCCAGCACCATGGGTGAAAACATACACATCATACACATCATACATCGTACCAGCATGCTGCCAAGGGGGTCTCACATGCTGAGATGCGAGAGGGGAAGATCTGGACCACCAGAGCCTGGGAATCGGGGCACCCCAATGCTGTACCTCCCGCAGCCTGCTCTCCATAACTGTCCCGGCTCACGCCTACCATCCCATCTCCACAGCCACCAGTCTGAGTCTGACTTTAACGCCCTCCAATCTCCTCAGCATCCCAGCAGCCCCTTGCTGGTCTCATGGGTCTCCCCAGTGTTTCACTTTCAGCTCGCTGGCCCCTCTGCCTCCGAACCAGACAGACCTCTCTTCCCAACCCACTCGTGTTGACCGGCTCAACCCCTGCCAACCCCAGAGAGGGAGATGGCAACAGGTTTCCTTGAACTGCTGGAGGCAGCTACCCTCTCTCCAGGGGGCAGACAGGGCTCTCGGCGTTTCACGTGTGTGCAAGCCGATAAAGCATGAGAGAGACCATTAAACTTGATTCAAAATAGAGGTTTGGGCCAAGTGTGGTGGCACATGCCTGTAATCTCAGGGTGGAGGAGGACTGCCAAGAGTTCGAGGCCAGCCTGAACTCAAGTCCAACCTGAACTACACAATGAGACCCTGTCTCAAAAAAAAGAGGTTTTAGTTTATATGCAACTTCAAAGAGTTTTCCTGTGGGCAGCCTAAGCATTATGCATTCAAAGCAATTGGCTGTAGGTTGTGCCTGGCCTCTCCAGCATCAGATTCTTGACATTTTCATCTCATTCTGCCTTCACCTGGACACCAGTGATAGCTGTGGACAGCATCTGAACCGCATCGACACCGGTCTGCTTTCTAGGCACACTAGGAAAGACGAAGGACCCAGGTGGGCCCGAGGGAGGGCGAGGGATGGTAGCTAGTATCCAACCTACACAACCACCAATGTTCTTCTATCACTTTTCTGACTGACATATATACAGTACACTAAAACACAATTCAAAATGAAATGTGATTTATAACTTGGATTTATAAACAACAATCTCAGCTGTTAAGACAAAGATTATTTGGAAGTAAGCACTTTTATTTTCACTAGTTCAACAAATGTTTACGCAGGCGCTGGTTATGTGTAAAAGATCTTTGCTTTTAAGTGCCTGGATCACACATTGAATTTGATTTGGAACTAGTTAAACACTGATAAGGTCCTGCCTAAATTTCTTAATCTCAGGTTCTTCTTTAATTTGTAATTAAAGTTGACATTTTAAGAAAGAGAAAGAAGAGAGATGAAAAGAGAGGAAGAAAAGAACCTTATCTTAGAGTAATTTCAAGTTCACAGGAAAAGATCAAATTAACCAGGCAAAGGAACCTAGGGAGGAGATCATCCAGACCCGGCAAGGTGAATTGCTACACTAGAACGACGCGTAAGCTCCCGTTCCTCCGGGCTCTAAGCGGAAGACAGCACACTGTTAACTGGCCTGAGTAAGGGAAGTCTCCTGGACCCTCACCTGCGATTTCTAAAGGCAGACTCATTAGCTCACTGGTGGCTTCCTCCCTGCCTCCCTAAGGTCTGCGGCGAGAGGCACTGATCCGGGCATTAGGCTCACATTAGCTCTGCCTTGCGTACACAGCAAGGCTTTGTGGCTTCCGTGGCAGGGAGAGCTCGGCAGCACTTTTCCACATTTCTGAAGACCTGCCCAGCCCCTCCAGAGAGCCAGGACCTGGGGGCTTCAAGGGGAGCGGGAGGCTTGCAAACCTGCTCTTCCCATGAGCCCCCCAAATGATCATCTGAACGATGCCCCCAGCCCGTGGGTTTCTAACTGACATAGAAGGGTTACATTTTCTCTCAATTCACCTTTCTCTATTTCAATGCCTGCCTGTATTACCACTATAACATCTTGGCTTTTACCATTTGCTGTGATCAGCATTTTGATTTTCAAATACATCATTTTTTTTCATTCTGAAAGTTGATCATCTTGATTCTCCCAAACACTAGGTGCCTGCCTGTTTGCTCCATGGCAAACTCTCCTGGCTAGTGTCCCATTATTTCCAAATTTGCGTCCTAACTTCTCCTTGTACCTTTTGGTTTACTTTGATTCTTGGTTAATTTTTGCTAGGATACACTATTGGCAATTCCCTTACAAGACCTAAGAAACTAAAAAAGAAAAAAACTGCCAGAAACCACAGAATTTGAAGCAGCAGCATAACTTGCAAGTGTCTGCTGAATATAATTTGAGACCGCCACGGAGGCCTCAGACAGAGGTGCTCGCCCTGCAGGAGTAGTTTCAGGAGAACCTACAGGACTGTTGTGTGTGGAGAATGGTAAGCCTCCTCTAAGGGGTGCAAAGCCCAGTGCTGTCTTCTCCTGTCACCTCCTGCGTGTCCTTCTCAGTGTCCCCTCCCTGCAGGTGCCCACTGTGGCCTGGAGAGAGCATGACAAGTCCCAAGGCCTCCCGATCTGGCAGCCTGGTCCCTGGTGCGGCCAAGTGCGGACATGGAGGAGCCACGGACATGGGCCTCGGGGAGGGCGCTTAGGCCGAGCTCGGCTGGGCTGGGAGGGTCAGCCCCGCCTGGTGGAGGGAGTCGGCTCTCATGGGAGCTGCCACAGGTGAGGCCAGCCTTGCTGCTCAGTCCTTTCCATCCTTGCTGCTTCCCATTCACCACACTGCAAAGCACAGGAGGCTGAACAAATGTCGTGCCCTGTACTGGACTTTCAGCCTTGAAAACCCAGTGCTAAATGAACCTCTTTGTTTATAAAGCACCTCATGTCAGGTCGGGTGTTCCACGATAGCAACACTGGTTAAGACGATGCTTCATAACCTTTGCTGATTTGTGTCTCATATGCCAATTTGTTTTAGGGATTGAACTCAGGGCCTTGCACTGAGCCACATTCTGGCAGTTTTTAGATTTATTTTGAGATAGCATCTCGCTAAGTAGCCAGGTTATCTGGGCAGGGCTCAAATTTGGGATTCTTGTGCCTCAGCCTCCTGGGATTAGCCAATTTTAATGAAGGTCAGTTGTTATCATGAGGTGATCTGTCCATCGATAAGGAGTGCAGGATTATTTCCTTCTAAGGTGGTGTATTCACAGACTCAAGGAAATCAGATTGGTTCAAAGTGAAAAAGGTGTGTTTAAAAGGAACTTGAAAAGTACACAGACTCCTGATAGGCTTGATCTCCCGTGGGGACTGCCAAGTGGGGTGCCACACCCTCCCTATTGTTAGGGAGGCCTCATGGCCTGACACTGTGTTGCTCCATGGTCTCTCCTGTGATGGATCTGCTTGTGCCAGGGTAGCTCTTCCTGCCCCCTGCTTTCCACAGGAACCCAGGCCAGTGCTGGGGCTTTGGGCTCTGAGCCTGCTCTGCGCATGCACAAGTGACCAAGCCTGACCAACCAGCCCTTCAACCCCTCCCAGTGCACAGGACACCTGACCCAGCCAGTCCCAGTCTCTCCTGGGACCCCTGTGCAGGTCATTTCATCTATGATCAGGAGCCCCGGAAGCAACCGATGATAGAATCCAGATAAGCAGCTGCGAGGTGGGGACCTCTTGTGTCCCGAGGATATTTGAATCCCGGCATCCCTGTGAATCGGTTTGTCCCCTTAGAATGTCCAGTTTCTGGGTTCAGTACACCCTCCAATGTTAGGGGAGTAGATTTGGGTTGGCTTCTGCCCCTGGCAACCCACGATCACTTAGGTAGCTCATATGTCCAAATAGAACACCTGCTGACTTGGTCTGTATTCTTAGTCCATTTGTGCGCCAAAGTCAGGATGCACAACTAGAACCCAGACCCTCTGGTTAAGGTGCGCATTGGAGCCTCCGCTGGAGCACCCTTGGGCCTGGGCCTCTCCCCCCTGGCCTGGTCCTCCTTGTGTGGACCCTTCTACAGCTGTTTGTACCCTCAGCAGGATCTAAACAGTTGGGGTTTCCAATCCACTGGATCATTGTCTTCTTTTCATTACATAAATAAGCAGAAAAAATATCAAAACTGAACAAAAGAAAAAGTATCTGTGCACAGAAACAGACAATGATAACATATACAGTTAATGCACCTTTTGTTTAGTGTCTATAAAAACAGGCACGCTGTGTGTAGCATTTTCATGGACCTTCTCTTTCTTTTCATTTCTTGGTGGATTTTGGAGAGCAGGCCACTCCTCTCCCCATTGCCACCCTCTCCTGGAAACATCACCAGAGAGGGCCGGGGAGGGCTTTCCGCCAACCTCCTGGAACAGCCCTTGCTGGAACCCAGAGGAGCAGAGACTCAGCCTGAGCCTATCCGGATTCCTGGAGGCTCAGCAGGGATGAGCTGAGAGAAGGGGAGGGGTGAGGATGCTCCCCACAGTGAAATAAGCCCTTGCCCAGCAGCTGTTGCTAGCTGCTAGGCGCTGGGTAAGAAGGGCTGGCTGCTGTAAATGAGTTGCTCACAATTTGCCTCTCCCTCTCCCCCTCTCTCTCCCCTTCTCTCCTCTCTCTCACCTGAGAGCCAGTCCCAAGGAGCTTGTCATCAAAAGAGTGAAACTTCCAGTGGACCACTGGGTTCCAGCTCTGTTTGTTGCAACCCTGCAGACCCAGCTAGGCCAAGCTAAAGCTCACTGACGAACCCAAATCAGAATGGAGCGCAGTCTTTCTCTGGCCACCAAGCATATAACAAATAACTTCCTCATTCTGAATGACAGCCTATAAACACCGTGTCTGGGAGCCACCTTAAAGTCTGACCAAGGACA